>JANJGK010000046.1:1282308-1332308 GCA_039081455.1 Macrobrachium rosenbergii | reverse complement strand
ATGCATCATAAATGAATGATCAAGTCAAAATAATCTAACTCTGACTAAAAATCTTACTATGGCTAAAAGCCTTTAAACTCAAAACTCTCACACACTCCATCTTAGACATTAAACGTCTAGTCTTAAGTCACCACATGAGAAATACCGACATTGCAAAGTTTTGCATTGTCCTCTCTATAATTACACCAATTCCACAGATATCACCACAATGTCATCACCATGTGACCACATGTTACCACAGACATCTGTCGAAAGAATTAAGCACAATAGTAATCTCCCAAAAATATACAAGTGCAAAACGTAATAATGAAAGTCTAAAATGCATGGTTAATAATGGTAAGCAAAAACACAATAAAATAGAATATTAAAGGCAGCATGAATGGTTATGTTCAACTTTCCACACAAGTTCATAAATGTCTTGAAACATGGTAAAAATCACAAGTCCACAGTTCACACAGAAAAAAGAGAGTCTGAACTTTACCTTATTCTGCCAGTTCTAAGAGATTGGAACACTCAAAACCATGTCTTGACGATCTCGCTCTAGCTTCGCTAATGAACGATCACACTTATTTTTGGGCAGAATTAGACAGAAAATCTATATTTTCTAACGTACGAACTTACGCACTCGCATATCAACTCAGTCATCTGTTTCACATACCCGAGCCAATATTGTGTGTTCATCACGCCAAACAGCTGAAGTAACCAAACTATTTGCTGAATGCAATGATTTTGCGACTGATCGCTTGACCTAGTACCATCTTACAGCTATCTCTCTTTCATCACATCTTATAGTATGGCAGTTATGAATCGAATATATATGTCCCTTAAATATATATATTTTATTTCATTATCCTTCAGACCAAGACATTGTGAAAACTATGCCAGCAATGCATCTATTAATAATTATTTTGATCCTTACAGCACCGAAGCACAAAGAGCAAAATGCCTGCTACTCTGCCTGAACTGTCAAGAGTCTTCCTCAAATATTCACCTTCAGTTCTGCAATCATGTACTACATATGGCAAGAAACTACATTGAAATAGCATTATTTTCAGTTACTTACAAAAATATTTTAAAATTTCTCAGGACAGTTTTAGGAAATAGAGACAAGACTGATAAAAAATCAGTAATCTCGCTCATTTAAAAGGAAAAGTCTGAAAGGGGGGGGGCGGGGGGTCAGAGTTCCCAAAATGGATACGAAAGAATCAATTGGAGTTTTTGATGTGAGGCAACGTTTTTACGGCACTGACCAAAATGATACGAAATGCCAGAAAGTGGCCAAAGTTGGATGTTATTTCCGGGATTTCACCTGAAAATGGATACCTCTTCTGTTTCTCTCAATTTTCCATATTTCCCTCAACCTTCAAATCCTTTGTTATCGTATTTGCCCGAATGATTTTACCCACTTTTAAAAATAGTTTCAAATATTGCCTTTTCCTGACCCGAATAATAATAATAATAATAACACCCAAAATAATCACTGAACGTATGTAAAACGGAGCAAAGGACAATATCATCGACCTTATTATCTCACGCAAACGGCGATTTTTTTTTTTTTTTTTTGTGATAAATTCCCGTCTAATTTGATGAAGAAAAAAGGGAATGGTACTCAGGAAGTAAAGTGGATGAGGACAATATTTTCGAGAGATTGCAATCAGAATTAGGTATTTGAATTTTTATTTAGAACTTGCTTTTTAAATCTGTAAAAGGCTGAAAGGAACGAATGGTATTTTACCTTTACTGAATAGACATGACCGAGCAGGTGCTGTTAAAAGTTTAATTCCGCTCTTAACTAAATTTCTCCAACTTCTGAATATGATCAATGTAATGATGAGTGGAGATCACTCACTTGTCTGGGTTTTGGTGTTCAGTCAAGAAGATGGAAGATAGTGACGGGACGCCTTCTGTGTTCCCCAAACTCTCCTGATTTCTGCTGGATTTGTTATTCCTTCCTTTGCACTCTGCAGTGGAGAGATTTTTCCCTCATATCAAATTAATCAAGACTGATATTAGGAACGAGTTAGTGACTCTATGACTCGCTGGGTTGAAGATGCTTTCTTTCAAGCACATCAATATTTCAGTGCCCATATTTTTTCTCTCTCTTTTGCGTTATTGCCGTAACTACAGAAACTTTGGAAAGGTGTACCATTTAAAATGACTGTGTAATGTCTAATGTTAATGTCTTTTCATTTTGTTAAAGTTAATTTTTTATTACATCCATTAATTTATGGCTATGTATTAAAAATTATAGAAATATTTAAATCCTTTCATTTGAACCATCATATTATTGTTTATTGAATGTAATCAGAATTATTAATTTTTATTTCAGTGTTGCCATGAACTTTTCCCAAACTTATCGTACAGGGCTTCAGAATTATGGATTTTTCACTAACATTATCGTACATACTAATATTTGCCCTTTAATATATATATATATATATATATATATATATATATATATATATATATATATATATAATATATATATATATATATATATATATATATATATATATATATATATATATATATAATATATATATATATATATATATATATATATATATATATATATATTTATATATATATATTATATATATATATATATATATATATATATAATATATATATATATATATATATATATATATATATATATATATATATGGAGAGAGAGAGAGAGAGAGAGAGAGAGAGAATGAAAACTTTTAGATATATTGTATTATTTATTTCACATTAGACAAAAATAAATCCTGTAAAAACACTTGATTCTTTATAAGTCCCATTTGTTATCTACTTGATTATTTACATTTCTTTCAGTTCTGTTGTCTGCAAAAGATAGATATTCCAAAAATTTATAAATGGTTTCGAGGACGTAGTGGAATTATCGTACAAAACCGTACGATAGTACATATGGTACCGTACAAAGTGTTCAAATTATTGTACATGTACGATATGTATCGTAGATATGGCAACATTTCTCCCACTGGTAACCACAGTTGAGAAATTTAAACATTGTTAAAACGTAGATTATGACATCATAATTCTGGAAAATATTCCCAAAAATGAGCAAATAGAAATGAACAGTTAACGGCGTTGTGATTGTTTGCAGTGCAAATACTCATATCTTTTTTTATTTTAAATGAAAAGTTAATAATATTCTATGCAATAAATTTAATTTTTATGTAGAATTTTATGTTGTTTTATAACGAATATTATCTATAATATCAATATATAACAAAATAATGGAAAAAAAATAATAAGTAAGTCTTTCGTTATATCAGATGTATATGATGAATGTGCATCCTTTCTTTTGTGGCTCTGCCTTCCGCCGAAGCGATTCATAAAAGGACGGAAGAGAATATTCAAATGATGTCTTCGAGGCTTTCCTCTCTCACTCACTCACTCACTGAGCTTCTGACTCAAATGGCCTTATTTCGTCTATGAAACAATATCTCTCTCTCTCTCTCTCTCTCTCTCTCTCTCTTGTGATCCTGTCGTGTTTTTTAGCTCTCCTGCCAAGCTTCCTTTGCGATAACATTCTTTTTCTATGTAGTTTTTCTTCCGTTCCTCTTTCGCTCTCGGTTATTCGACTGTTTGTGATAGCGGGATTCTAATAAAGTTGGGAATTAATAAAACTGTATCCTACTGCTGGTTGTTATTGTTGCACTCCTTCATTTGTGTTTCGAATATACGTGAAATAATCTTCGTGCTGCAGTAACTGTAGTACAGCTGTGCTCAAATCTGAGGCGACATGATTCTTTATTTTATTGTCCAAAATCTCGGACTCAACGTAACGTTGCCAAGTAGCGTTAAACTTTTTTTTTTCATTTCCAACGTCAAACATGTCGACGAGCGTGCAAATTCACAGCTAGTACTAATTGCCATATAGTTGTGCAGTATAAGTATGATCCGTTTAATTCGCAACATGTGTGATTTGAATTGATATATATATATATATATATATATATATATATTATATATATATATATATATATATATATATATATATATATATATATATATATATATATATATATATATATATATTTTACACTGTTTAGCTCAACGCACTATGTGATAAGGTTAGCGGTGCCGTCAATGACAGCGCGTTCAACTTGCTCCTTGAATTAGCCAACGCAACTACACCTGCAGCATAATAATAGCAGACCTAATAAACTCATCAGTCATATCATTTTAAAAATAGGAATATGAATTACAAGAACTTTTTTTTGAATGTCGAAGTTTGAGGCTGTGTTCAAGGTGCCTGTATGTTGCAAATCGATATATAGGTCTAAAAAAAATAATCTAAACCTTCTGAGATGTAATCTCTGTTACTAAAGAATTTATTTGCAGAGATTACCTGTTCTTTGAAGAATAAAAGATGATGATGATTTTAATTATATGTAGAAGATGGCTATTAATCGAAACATATATTAGTGTTAATGTCAAAGCCTATTGAACACTCGTTTTTGAGCTGGTTTAAAACGTTATTTTCTTAAAAGTGTTCTGTTCGCTTTTGGTGTATAATTTATTCATTCATAAGGTAACTCGAAGTGCAAGAATGTGTAGATAACTTCACACGTAGTGTATTTATAATAAGTAAAGAAATCTAACACACCTAGGCCTAGGAACAAAATCTCGGCTTTAACAAAAGAATAATTGCAGAAGCGAATGTTTGCTAGTAAGCCATCATTTTTGAATTGGTTAAGAAATATAACTTAAATGATTTTATTTTTATGAAAAGCCAAATATTTCACTGACAAATATAAAATAAATGGTTTCAAGATAATTTCATTGTCGCCGCTCATCGTAGAACTATTTTACACCAACAGTTGCGCCGCCACTCTAATGGTTGCTTCACACGCTCCTCTCACCCGTCGATATCGGTGGATGCATTCTACTTTTGTACTTAATTACATTTTTTCAGCGTTGAGACGTAAAAACAATCAAATAGCATTATTTCATATTCTGTGGTTCCATTGGAACCAATATAATATTATGACAAATTTTCTAGTATTTTTATTTTACATTTGAACCTGAGGTTTGATGATGGCTTATTTTTGTCAAATGCATCGGCGATGAGTGAACGAGTTCTGAAAATGTTTCGTAACTGTTTTTCCGAAATTTCGCTACACGTGATATTTTCCTACAGTTTTGAAATATATGACAGATTTCACGCTGATGAAACATATTATGGCCTTATTTTATGCAATAATCATGTTTTCGCTCAGAAATAGGAGATGAATATGGAGCATGTTCAGTTGCCAGTTAGTGAATTTTGAAGGAACTCCAATGCAATCATGTCGTGTCACTTAAGACCATACCTGTACATAGAGCCTTCTGCACCTTCATTAAGGTTTGGGAACACCAAATACCTTTTTCTCTGTTCCGTCGATGATTCTCGCTTCTGTTCTTCTTCTTCTTCTTCTTCTTCTTCTTCTTCTTCTTCTTCTTCTTCTTCTTCTTCTCAGCCTCCAGATAAAATCCACCATTGCCTGGAACGAGTTTGTCACTCAGACCCGAAGGCTACTTTCACACTCTCACTCATACGCACATTATTTGCTCTCATTAATTAATAAGGGAACGAAGACGGCGTTATTTCGAAGCCGAGATGAAAAAGAAGAAAGAGGAAATAAGGCCATTTGAGTCAGGGAGTGCCTCAGTGAGTGAGTGACGAAAGTCTCGAAGACATCATTTGAATATTCTCTTTCATCCTTTCATGAATCACTTCGCTGGAAGGAAGAGCCACAAGAGAAAGGATGCATCTTCACCATATAACGAAAGACTCGTTTATTAATATTTTACATTATTTTGTTAGATATTGATATTATAGATAATAATATTCCTTAGAAAACACACGAAATTTTACATAAAATTAAATTTATTGCATAGAATATCATTAACTTTTCATTCAAAAGATAAAAAGGTATGAGTATTGGCACTGCAAGTAGCCAGAATAAGAATAGCAAAGTTCTCCTGCATGTTTGTTATTTTTGGGATTATTTCCCAAAAAATTATGATATCATAATCTACGTTTTCACAATCTTCAATCGCTTGACGGTGGTTACCAGACCAGTGGAAGAAATAAAAATAATAATTCTGATTTTAATCACCAAACAACGATGTAATAGTTCAAATGAAAGGATTTAAATATTTTAATGCATAGTCATAAACTGAATGGCCGAAATAAAAAAGATTAACTTAAAATAAAATTAATTGTTACCAGCTTTCCAAAGTTAAAAAGACGAGTAAAAGAATCGCAATCCAGAAAGAAAGGGTGAACATTTCATGATAAATTACCTTGATGATATATTGCCCTATATATAAATTAAGCTGCATACAGTACTACAACAACAGCAGCTTATTGCTAGGCCATACCTTCATTACTGTAGTTTACTCCTGTTCATTCTCCCGAGATCCTTGGACCTTTGTAAGTCTGAATTTATTCAGAATTTCATCCTATGATTACTCAAGAGAACTTCATGGAATTCTTCAAAAACAGTTTCCAGATTTCAGTCTATGGCTGTTCTGGATTCCAGTTCTTCTTTGTGATCAACTTTCCTTGTTTGTCCTCCTGCCTTTACGCTGTCTTGATCTCTCGTCCGTTGGGAAATCACACCTTTTACACTGACCAGACTTAATTTTTGTTTTCTGTTGCAGAGAGAGTTAATTGAAATCTCTCATCAGTAACCAAGCTATTTCCTTTTTTGTTCTCTTGACAATTGTAAGATTTTCTTTGTCACTTGTAAGATGGCTTTACGGTTTGCTTTGTAATAGATTTCACCTCAAGTGACTCCATAACAATGCTGTCTCTCTCTCTCTCTCTCTCTCTCTCTCTCTCTCTCTCTCTCTCTCTCTCTCTCTCTCTCTCTCTCTAACTCCTGGAACGAAATTCCATTATCTTTATTCCATATTTGACTGGTTGTAAGGTCCTGCCACATTTTTCAAAAAGTTTGAAGGCTGCTTATTACTTTGCTTATTTTGCTGCTTGTGTTTAGTTCAATTAAGGAAAAAGCACTGAAATTGGAAGAAGTTTTTTCGGCCAGTGATGTCATTTTCATGAACTGTTATTGAACTTAAATTGCAGCCGTAATTTTCCTGGAGATGCGAAACAAGTAATTTTAATCAATAACTGAAATATCATGAACAACGTTGCGCGTCATTTCATAATATTTTGTTTTAAGGCTTTATGACTGTACCTTAGCAATATGACTTTCCATGACGTTCTTTGTTACATAAATCACTTTTACAATGAAATGGCTTGGGTGTAATGTCATCAGCATCACCATCAATCATCATCATTTCCCGTCAAGAACTTTCACCTCGCATTGCAACAAGAATTCATGTGCACAGGGCCATTTTTTCGAATAATAAACCATAAATCCGAGAAAAGAATGAAAATCTTAGGAGCTGCCAACTCTATACAGAGCTCCCAATAGAGGGATTACCAATTTGAACGTATTTGCTATTCGTGAATTGTTTGCCCGCTGGTCATGTGATAAGGAATGGATGTTGGACACATCTAAAATCTTTATCTAGAAAAGACATTATAATATTGATATAAATCGTTAGCATTAACAGAAAAATCATCTGAATATGTTTTTTTTTTAAATGCAGGACAAAAAGTGAGGTCATGTGGAAAGAATTTGGTCTATATTTTGAGTTAATATCCTTGTTCCAGAAAACTAAGTGAGCAACCAATTTTACCTGCGCTCTCTCCAATTCTGTTGTTAAAGCTTCTGGCGTACTTCCTGCAAAGACTTCCCTCATCTGAATCTCCATTGAACACCTACGCTTTGTATTACTTGTGCTTTACCAAATACTGTCGACGGTAACCGGAGCTTTATTTATTATTTACATTTAATTTAGACTTTCACAAATCTTAGGTGATATGAAAAGTAAGAAAGCTTTTTTTATGTCGATTTTTATGGCTGGGAAATTTACATCTCTGCCTCAAGTGCGAACTACTTTTTTTCAATGTATTGCCTACTGGATCTTATATATCTATACGGGTAAGAATTCTTCATTCCGGTTAAAAACTTTCCATCTTTCTTCTTTCTATTCTGAGGAATGAAGAGTTCTGAGAGAAGTGTGGAATCACCTTCTCCGCCCAATTCTACATCTAAGTTCTCTCAGAGGCATCTTTCCTCATGTTGCTCCAAGTGCCACCTCAAACTCCAGCACCTGAGGCCTTGTCTGTCACTCGGTGTTGTCACTTCTCTCCATCTCAGCCTTGTCCTCTTAAGCTTCAGTCCCTCTCCCGCCACTTTTTTTTTTTATTTTGTCTGAGGGCCGACAAACTTATAAACCTTCGAGGGACCAACTTTTTCGGAGGAACTAGAAACGATCCCAGGGACGCTAATACAACATACAAAGACCAGTCAGCAGTGGATGGACCTTTCCAGACTTTCTTTCCGAGTCTGTACTTGCTTCCTTTCTTTCTTTTATCTTTTTCCTTTCTTTCTTTCTTTCTTTCTGAGGAGATGACGCTGTAATGGAACAGAGGCATTTCTAGTGGAAAACGCTGTGTGTTTCATTTAAAGCTTTAGTTTATGAATAACACAGACTCACTGAAGAAAATATCTCGTGTTTGTTTTCTGCTCTACTTTGGCTGACTGATTACCAGGCGATTAGGAACTTTTACCTTTGGTGGTTCGTCAGTGTCTAATAGGAAATAGATCGTCTGGTTATAATGGTGTTGTTGTTCCAGGGTAAGACAAATTATGCGTTGCTTTTTTAAGATATCTCGTGTTAACCATTAGCACAGTGAGGAGAGAGAGAGAGAGAGAGAGAGAGAGAGAGAGAGAGAGAGAGAGAGAGAGAGCGAATAACTTGCTCCTAAGCTTGATATACATAACCAGTGAACGCACTGAGAGTTACGGATATTGATATATCATTTTTCAATTCTCATCTGCAAAGGATAGGGAAACGCATCCTTTTCCAGGCACCTTGCGTCAAGACTCCTTTGTGTTTTTCATAAAAAGCTGATGCTGTTACAGGCAAAGTGAAAAGGCGTCAACTGTTTCAGTTAAACCTATCCCCTTGATGATCAAATTTCTCTGAGATTCCAGATTAATCAGTTTCATTCAGCATCATTTTTCGTTTAATCAGAAAATATTCAAGATGATAGGTTGAAAATTCAGTGAAATTCATTGTTTAGTACATTTCAAAATTTTATTTCATGATAAATTTTGCCGCTTTAAATAATAATAATAATAATAATAATAATAATAATAATAATAATAATAATAATAATAATAATAATAATTATTATTATTATTATTATTATTATTATTATTATTATTATTATTATTATTATTATTATTAAGTTATACGATTCAAACTCTAGGGGATCCAGTCACTAGCGCCACCTAAAATAAAAAAAAAAACACGCGAGAAAGGAACATAGTTGATAATTGCTAAGCAACGCATAAACGCCCAGTAAAAAAAATAGCTCATATAATTGATAAAATGAGATAAGCCTATTTCCTTCATCTGTAAGTCTACTACACTGAAAGGGAGGTTCCCAGCACAGGTATTCATTACCGGAGCCCCGAAGAGGCCTCTGCTGGAATTAGATCTGAATGGAAGACGAAGAACTTCACATTAAGCTTTCCCTAAACAAAGGGCGCTGCTCTGTTATCAGGGGTCTAACGAAATAGCTGCAGTATTCACCTTTGTTCTTTGATAGCCTCCTTTCTCTCTCTCTCTCTCTCTCTCTCTCTCTCTCTCTCTCTCTCTCTCTCTCTCTCTCTCTCTCTCTCTTATAACTGATTAATTCCATATGTTTTCTTTGTGCGTAGGCTGGGGAGAGCGAATGGGGATTAGGACCTGTAATGAGCCGGTGGTTACTGGTATATTTAGTCAGTCGCAATTTGAACTTACTGTACGTTTCTTAATATACTGAGAAAGTTGTTTGATGTTTCAGAGACTTTTATTGCTAATTAAGTCATAATTTTTGCTTCCTTCCTTGTCATTTTATCTTTTGCAGGGATGGGGCATGTGTCGGGGGTGGGGGGAGGCGGTTGTTGTGGGGGGAGGGGGGAGTATACTAGGGCCACCATAATGAGAGGCTCTTGAGTATTTCGTTGTCGGAGCCTCCTTGCCAGTGTCACGTCAACTGGACTCTCAGGTGAAAAGAGCAGCATCGCTTGGCGCTAGATCCTGTAGCAGTAAAGACGTGAATCAAATATAATGTTTCATAAACTTCCTTTTCACCAAAAGAATTGTTAGGCCCCTGAAGAACAAGCATCTTGAAATACTCATTTGCAAGACACTTGCTGTTTATTTTTGTGGTGTCATAAGAGTAGGACAGTGCAGGGAAAACTCTTTGACTTCTAAAAGTATTGAGTTAAATCTGTTGATGAATTTAAGGGCAATTCTTCAAAAAGAAGCTCAGAACTGTGTTTGGTTGTTTTAACCTGTTTTGTGTCATAAGTCCATAAGTAGCCTCTCAGACTCGCCCAAGTTATAACTTCTCCTGACCGAATATTTGGTGGCTTTGAATCTTTAAGGAACCTGTTCGTTTTGAAAGCCCATCAACTGTCACTTCATTAACTTATTGCTTTTCGGTGTCTGTTCGTTTAGTATTTGATTGTTTTTCCTTCTTCCCAAGTAGCAGTCATCAGATAAGAAATGAGGCTTTAAAGTTCTCAAGCTAATTTTATGACTTCATAGATTCATTAACATGTGGACAATATCATGCGCCTGTTTGGTATTACCCATTATCATTCACTCCCAGCTTGATAACGATGTGTTGTATGTTTTCAAGTTAGACTAAAGTACAACATGAGGGAAGAGTATGACATTCTTGCGCTTTTTTTAAAAACAAACTTCAATTTTTTCTTTTTATTTCCCAGCTGACCCACACAGTCTCCATAAAGGTTAAGTCTCTCACTTCTTCTCGATACGTAATCCTAAAATCATGTATTAAATGTTTTCTGTATCCCAAATCGAAGGATTTTGACAAGAATTCTTGTTTCATAGGTCTGGCATCTGAAGACGCTTCCTCTTCTTAAAATAAAATAAAAAAAAAAAATCAGTTTTAAAGACAGGAGTTTTCGAGAATCCCACCTCACTTCCAACTTTTCTCTCTCCTACCAACGTTTGGGTTTGACAGTTTAATCCTGAGTTTGAATTAGATTCTCAACTTTTTTCAACGGGGAAGTCACTCGCCAAACTTTGTTACTTGTTTAAATTCTGTTACATAAGTATTAGGTCTAGAGTCCTGTAGCCACTTTAACACGAGGGATTTACAAATTGAGGACATGTGTTGTACAGTGCCAACATTTTTTACTTCTCACATAGATTCAGTCGTTGTCTATGACCATTCGAATTGATTATTTTGAGTCAGAATTTACTATGAAGCGTGTTAGTTATCCGGAATGCAAAAGCTTCACTCTGAATACCTGTAAATAAAAACCACACGTACTTACCGGGGAAGTATTTTCACGTGTTGGCCGAACAAAGAACACAACGATTCTTTTTCTTTTAATTTCCCGCATGTTAAACTCAAGCTAACACCATTAGGATGTTATAATGAACTTTTTTGTTTACGTTTTCCAGTTAATTTTTTTTACACACCAATGAAACAGTGCTGGCAATAAATCCATATAGTTGTATAAATGCAGCCACATATTATGGAGTAACATGAGGTTCTAATTTTGTTCATAAATAAAGCTCGGAACATTCTCTTTACATTTCTTATAACAGCATCTCTCAAATCTTGGCCAAACTGTCTCTTTCCCTCGAGGTAATCCACTCATAAAACAATTCGTTAGACAACAGAATTGATATTGACAACATTAGGCATTTCCATTAACTGCTCAGTCAGTGCCTGACTCTCTTCAGTTACAGTCACATAATTAGGTGGACAAGAACTTTATTTAACCGCTTAAGAAAGTCATTTTTCGTTGCTTGCTCTGCAGATATGACTTTGGCCATTGTTCTTGACAGCTCGTTTTTAGAGCATAACTTTAATCGCCATTCCTTCATCATATAGGCCCATCTTCGCAGTCATAGAAAAAAATGACGTCGGTTCTAAGATAAACGGTTTGAGAATTTCCTCATGTCTCTCCCTTCAGTCATTTCGAATTTTGCTTCTTCCCTTATTTCCTGAATTGCGTAACTTCAATTTTCCATGAGACGAACATGTCACATTTCAAGAAATCGATTCCATTTCAATGTTCGCTCAGCGTCTGAATATGGTTGTAAGCCATGGTGCCTTTTCTGTGATAAATTGACCTGAAAGTACGAGCATTCATTCCTTTATTTTTCTTAGTTTGCGGGAATTACGATACAAGTCTGTCTCCCGTTGAGGTTGAACTGTAGTGAAGAAGTTTCTCCCTGACATTTCGGTCCTCTTGAAGATTTCTATCTTCCTCCTTCGACACAGTCATCGAATAAAACCTGAGTTTCAACGACAAAGGCGGAGAGAGATTTATGGACCTTTTCGTAAAATCAATGGACGGAGAGAACACATTTAGGCAGAAATGAAATCTCGAGATGAAAAGTGGATAAGAGCAGACATCTTGAGAGATCAGTCATTCGTGAAGACAAAGTGATTTTGCTGCGATGCATTTCTGGAATCTGTCCAAAGGATTTTCAGTTCTGCTGTTGCTGTCTATTGCATACTCATGATGTTTATGCTTTTCATTCATGTTATTATACTTTCTGTTCCTCTTACCCGAGGCAGATTCATGCCAAATACGCTACGATTATATGATGGACTGATTCAGACACATTTGAGGTGATGATCAGTAGCTATATACATCCAAAATTGTGTAATAAAAACAAATAATGTATCTCGTCCACGGAATTAGTCGACATTTGGAAAAGAGAACTGAACATGAATTGTATACTGCCTTTCATGAAAACTTCTGTATCACCTGTCACTGAATTAACTCATGGTACTTTGCTCTACAGAGGATGAACAACACAGGTACAGAAACCTTCAGAATTTTTCCAACAGTCCTCACAAAACTGATTTCAATGTGATTACATTTCATAATCGTCAGATGATAGAAGAACGAATAATGTATTTTATGATCAGGCCCAGAAAAATGCCAATTCTCTTCATGTACAATACTCCAGCCACGCAACCTAAGACGACTAAGCCTGTAGTTGAGGGATGAATATATTTCATTCATATTTCAAGGTAAAATTTAATCTTAAATCAGCCATTTATGTAGATATCCTGAATAATGGGTATGAGTTTTTGATTACTATATTATCAACCCTTTTACCTAATCCATGCTTTCTAGACAAAAAGAGAACTGTTCATGTTACTGGTAAGTGAAAGCGTTTTGATCCTTTTATTCTTGGGCAGGATTCGCTGGAATAATTAATGACCCTTAACTTTCGGAACCCTTTCTGAAAATATGAAAGGAAGGCCGATTATGCGTGAAGGAAAACTCTCTCTCTCTCTCTCTCTCTCTCTCTCTCTCTCTCTCTCTCTCTCTCTCTCTCTCTCTCTCTCTCTCTCTCTCTCTCTTATTTATAAGTTCTGGAACTTTTCTTGAAGGGAAAACTTTGCAGAGAAAATCTATTACTTTTGGGCGGTTTTCATTGCGTCACTGTCATGGAATAATAATAATAATAATAATAATAATAATAATAATAATAATAATAATAATAATAATAATAATAATAATAATAATAATAATAATAATTACCCACTCCTGAGAAACGTTGCACCTCGTTTAAATTATTTTCTTGTTGTTTTTAAATAACTCTGTGGGTTAGAATATGACTGATCTCATATTGTAAACCTTGAGCCGCTCGCACTCGTTCAGAGGGAAGAAATTCCACGACTACATTACCCAGCACACGAAAAGACCTACTTATATGCCCCACCCAAAGACACACCCTCGCTAACTTAAATTATGGGAAGGGAGTGCACAGACCACTCTTCACGTAAATGCTCTATAAAATCATATGCAGAACATCAAATGACACATTTGTGATATTCTATGGTATATAGGAAAGCTAAGTGTATTTTGACCAAAATGTTACCTTTCAACCTATTGCAAACTATATAAATTTCTCTCTCCCTATCTCTCTCTCTCTCTCTCTCTCTCTCTCTCTCTCTCATACAGGAGCGAGAATTCCATTGGCATGCAAATTAACATAAAAAAGGACAATAAATTAACTGTATGAACGAAAAATCAAATAAAACCCATTGATTTGGCAATGAGGAAAAAGATTAATTTTCGTCTGATCAGAAATGGTACATGAAAAACGGCACATTACTCAGTTTCAATACGAAATAAAAGGATATTCTTCCAACATCTATTTTCTAAGAACAGGTGGTACCGCCTGATTTTTGTAGTTTTTTAACAAATGTTAAAAGGCTGAAACATTGGCACTTGCCCCTGTCCACATGCCCTTTCCATAACATACTAAATATCTTGTTAAGGAGACTTAAATAGATATCATGAAAATCCCAATGTTTTTTATAACTATAATTGTCATCTGACATTAAATAAAATATGTGAATGTATGTTTTCTTTTTTTTTATTTATTTAAGTGGCAAGCCTAGAACGATTGTCTTTTATCAAAAGACGGTTTCATTATCATTTTTCTGTAATCTTTCGGTAGTTATGTAGTTTGGGCGCAATTTAGTTTATTTGTTATTGGTCTGTGGATAAGGGGGTGTCTCATTTTAGTGAACAACCCTGAACGAGAATATACATCCAAATTGTGGTCATTGATTGTAATAAAAAAAAATTTGATTTATAGACATGCTTTTATGAAAATGTTCCTACACTTCTGGAAAACATTCGAGCTCAGCGGAATTTCTCTCCGAAGAGCAGAACTCGGCAGACGCCGTTTGTTGTCGGGAATGAGTCAAGACGAGAGCGCTCTTGTTGCTCTGCTCCTCTGGGAGTGGTTGCAGGGATTTACGTTCGCTGAACTGGACATTCTTCTTTTTTACTTCTTTTCCTGCTGATTGTTTCTCTTGCCTCAGGCAGATTAACGCCACTTACTCTATGATGTAATAGCTCCTCGGTAGTTACGATTATTTGGAACCGTCCAGTACCCATTCATTGTTCATCTCTTCAGAGTCTCTTTCTAAATATTAGAGAAAATTATTTTCGACGCATAGTTTTGCTCTCAGCATTGATCACGTCACAATACTGATCATTGTGAAAACTGCTCCTCTTGCCGCATATCATCAAATTAACTACCAACGTTCTGACATAAAAAGAAAAAGAAAAAAGAAAGCATTGCATAGAAACAGAAACTGAGTGTGGTCACAGTTTCTAATCGTCATATGACGAGGGAACTGAAAGTGTATTTTGGTATTAGGATGAGGAAACAACAACTCTGTATTTATAGAATGAAAAGAGCCGTGTCATACTGAGACTTCCTAGACCTAGAAATATGTTGTTGTAACCCCCACAAAGGCTGCAGTTGAGGGATCACACAACGAATGGCATTGGTGAGGTTATATAGTGACTTTTCACTTTTTCTAGGCAAATTTGGATTACGGCTCAGCCGTTTAACGGGGCATCCTAATTGAATAACATGAAATTTCAATCATTAAACTATTATTCTTTAACAACCCAGTGGTCTTATTCAATATCATGAAGAAATAATCTGATATTAAAAGCCGTAAGCCTATTCAATTATCAGATTTACTGTATTCTCCGCTAGGTCATGCGTCACGTGTTGATATCAGCCTTGCCTTTCAATGTAAACGGCTTGTGTGATATCGCCTGTAATTCCTGAATCGGAGGAAATGGCTCTCGAACCGTGATCTCAACCTGACAGGGAAGAACCTTTGTTCTGTAAAATATCTAAAACAAATTCCCCATGAAATTATTCAGTACATAAAATAGAACTGTCCATGGCATTGCACATTTGCAGAAAGGAAATCCACAAATAAATCAAAATAATGAGGTGTTCCCCAGTTCCTCTGTGCCATTTCCTCCAACAGTGTTTCCCGAGACAGCAACCAAGTAACGATGAGATATAAGCAACAAACAAGGACGTAATGCGAGCTGTCTCGTGGAGGCTGATGACATTTGCATTCTGCTCCTGAATCGCAGCTGTGAGCTGATTTCACTACGATTGTGTCGCTGACGCTCTTTTGGAAAATCCTCATATGCCCTTAAGAGCCCGTTGCCTGCAGGTTATGCCAATACTCGTGAAGAAACAATTAATCTTCTATAAAACATACTTGCACAGGCATTAAATTCGTAGCTGTGTGAGTTTTCTCTACACCGGATAAACCCGAACAGAGAAGAGAAGTCGGTGCAAAATTTCGTGAAGCCCAGCGCTAAAGTTTCGTTTCGAAATACGAATATGATGTGGGTTTAATTTACTTTCACTGAATAAACTGATTGTACTCATATGGTGATTACAATAACTGATTTTCAGGACTCATTTACAAAGGTTGAAAAGCAGTTCATAAAATCATGGAATAATAAAAAAAAAAGATTGAAGTATAATTACTCAATAAAAATATGGCGCAAGTGAATGATTTAATGATTGATGGCTACAACCACATTTTCAGCAAGTGATATGATCATTTTTAATGCAAACAGCAAGTCCCCATGGCTTCACCGTCTGGTCATTAGGCAACGTTTGTATTCACAGCAAATACCTCGCGAATGTGCTTGAGGCACTGAGGCAGTATGTGGTTTGTGTGTTTCTGTGATTGTATGGAATTAATTTTATTAGTGACAGGTCAAGCTAAAAGCCAGATCACATGTCCTTGTCTCGCAGTATAAGCAAGGTCGTAACCACCGGTAAACCTGCCATTGTCTGTTAAAGAACAAAGCAGCAGATGCTGATCTGGGTCTGCACATTCCAGGTTTGTGGATAACATCTCAAACTATGAATACACGGAAATATGTGACAATAAGAATTTAAATTTGGATGTAGAGTAGATAGGCTAGTAGATTATTTATCAGTAAGTCGCGATGTTTAACAGTTAATTACTATTTATGTCCCCATTTTACCATCCTGGGCCTCTAGTGTTTGATCTCTCTCTCTCTCTCTCTCTCTCTCTCTCTCTCTCTCTCTCTCTCTCTCTCTCTCTCTCTCTCTCTCTCTCTGTAGATTCTCGTTCGTCCGATAAAGCTGAAGTTATTTAAATTTCTATACTTTAAATAAGTTTTAAGATAACTACTGCAAACTTCATACATATTTCTCCATATGTGATGAGGATTCAGCATTATATGCATTGGATCAAATGGTCAAAACCATACTTACAGGCCAAAAGTTCAATAACAATTTGATGATCACCACAAATTTTGAACTATATGGGATGGAGTCCAGGTAGAGCCTCGATGGCTCGGTCGGTAGAGCAGCAGACTCGGACTTCATAAGAAGTCTGTGTCACGGGTTCAAATCCACAGCCGGCCAGTCAGAGGGCGGACACTTTGCTATCCGTTTAGACACCCCGGGATTATGTATGTAATCAACAGATAGGTTTGCTGAAAGCAAATGGGTGTTACAGACTAATACACACACAAAACAAAGCCACTCCAACATCTTCTAAAAACATAACAGACGCCTTACACGTCTCGAACTGTCGGCCTAAACCGCTCACGTCTCCTCGCTGCTAGGGGAAAGGGAGCTGGGGATTTGGCACGATACATATACACATGTGCTACCGGGGTCTAAGCGATGTCAGGCAGGGCGGCCGATCAAGGCTACGGCCTACCCCAACGCCAAATCAAAGTCCTTCCAAAGAAGGCATCGTGCTTACCCCATATGAAAAAATGTGAAAAAACACGTTAAACGAAGAAGACGGGACGGAGTCCAGGTCATACTTATGGGTCAAAGATTAAAGGGGAATTTGTTACCACTGCTGTATTGTATTGCGCAAATACATTTCAAGAATGTATTTAGGTGTGTGTGTGTGTATGTATGTGTTTGTGTGCATTTGTGAACGTGTGCGTGTAAGTTTATCCTCATGTGGAAACGAGAGAGAGAGAGAGAGAGAGAGAGAGAGAGAGAGAGAGAGAGAGAGAGAGAGAGAGAGAGAGAGAGAGAAACATGGGATAGAGTTTAGCTGAAATTACGTTGAATACTATGTAACAGATTTCTTCCAGACTCAAAAACAAGTTATGAGTTTGCTGTTTAATTGAAGACGTTTTAATACTTTTATTCTTGCTTTAGGATTCGGAGTCAGCATTTGACGTTAAGTGGATGCTAATGATCTGGAACAGTTAATGACCCTTATAAGTTTCCCAGGCTTTCTGAAAATATGAAAGGAAGTCTACCATGCGTGGCATATCATCGCCAGATTTCCATCTCTTGTTCCTTTTTATAATTATCATTTCAAGTGAGATTTTTCTCTTTTTAAAGGCCAAAAGAGTGAAAGAAAAGGAACATTAGGGTGTTCGGTATTATTATTATTATTATTATTATTATTATTATTATTATTATTATTATTATTATTATTATTATTATATTATTATTATTATTATTATTATTATCATTATTATTATTATTATTATTATTATTATTATTATTATTATTATTATTATTATTATTATTATTACTGCAGAATAACACTCTCAGAAATTCTGCATTCAAGGTATAATAAGAAGCATGAGGGGAAGAGCTTTCGAGATCCTTCTTAGTTCTCATCATCCAACTCAATTGAATAAATGAGAACAGAGTAACATTATTGTGGCTCCTAATTTTTATTTCACTGTTCATGGCATTAATATTATTATTCTTTAGAGCACTGGGTCAGATCAGAAATATCACCTGAGGGCGCTTTTTCAGAAATAAGTATTACGTAAATCTGGATGTTTTATAATATGATAATCTCTTGGCCTATATTTTGCGAGTTATCGATATCGAGAGGAATAAGCGATGAAAAAGAATCCCTTAAATTTTGCAATGTCTTTCTCTTGGATAACTTAATCGGGTTCGGAATATCTTTTAAAAATGATATTTTATTCTTTATAAACTGCATTAGAACAAAAGTGAAAATTTGGGTTTATTTTTCAAAGAATAATAATATCTATAATAATCGTGGTGGGATGAATGTAAACAGTTATTGTTATTATTCTTGTCTTAATTCCACTTCTATTCAGAGTCGTGATATTATAAATATATATATATATATATATATATATATATATATATATATATATATATATATATATATATATATATATATATATATATACATATATATATATATATATATATATATATATATATATATATATATATTCGTTTAACTTTATTGACTAGTTATCGGCATCGATGCTTGTATCTAATTTATTATGCTCTCATCTTCAGCCATGTATCTATCTATCTTTCTCTCTATCTATCTATCCGTCCACCCATCTATGTTGGCATAACTTTATTAACCAGTTACCTGCTCTATTGTCTACAGGACTTGGCTAATGTGTATGGAAAAACTGAGGGAGAACGAGGTTGAGTAAACGGGAATCTTATTTATTGCAGATATGTGTATGAAGGTCTGCAAAGTATTCCTGACATCTCCAATTGGCATTAAACCCGTTACTATCGACGAGGAATCAAATTCGTTATTGGCACAATGAAATCTCCGGAATTTATTGGAACACTTTGTCAATAGCAGCTGAGATTACAGCATTTCGAAGCATTCCTCAATGCATACTCGATGCTGTTATCGGCAGAAGAAGAGCGTGCAATACCAAAACGATTTGTTGGAAAACTTTCCCGCAGGTGGTTTTTCTCTCTCTCTCTCTCTCTCTCTCTCTCTCTCTCTCTCTCTCTCTCTCTCTCTCTCTCTCTCTCTCTCTATATATATATATATATATATATATATATATATATATATATATATATATATATATATATATATATATATATATATATATATATATATTATATGTATATAATGCTATATATATTATATAGGCTATATAATAGCTGACCAACCCTGCACTGCCCAGGAAAACTCTGAATAACAACCAATAAACTGTCTCTTTCTCTCTCTCTCTCTCCCAGGTTCTAATTTAAACTCATACATTAATATTGTATAAGAATATACGTCTTTTTTTATTAGAAATATTTAGACTCTACTCTTTTACGTCTTTTTGCTTCTTTCCTATTATTAAGTGAATTGCTGCAGTAGCTACTCTTCTACCTCCTCATCAGTCTGTGGAATTTATTGGAAGCAAAAAGTATTAAATTTTCTCATCGCGTAAATAAAAATTAGTATTTCAATGTATCCATTTTTTGTGATTTTTTTAAAAAATAGTAACGAACAGGTGTCACTTGCCTATAACCTGCAACTTGTTCATCCATTTTGCCTTTGTTTCACTGCCCTTTGTCATATCACACCTAGCACAAATAGTAATGAATTATATATCAAAAGAAAGGCAATTCATTTTGCTTTTGTGCTGAATAAAAAAAAATAGGTATCTAGTGTAGCGATTTTTGGTGAATTAAAAAATGAGTTGCAAAACATTTTCCAAAAGGGCTAAATTCAACTCGTGATACGTATGCTTTATATTGGTTTTAGCGACGTTTTTAACATAGCATAATCAATTGCAACTCATTAATTTTACAATGACATCAAATTTATGAACGAAGCATTTAGCATAAGGTTACACAGAACGATAGCAAAAAATTACCGCTATACATGTCCCTACGGCAGTATATCAACAAGTACAAAGCAAGGTTTGGTGAGCACCTAACGGTCAAATTCGTACCTATGGTAATGTCGTAATAGTGTATCATAACAAAAATATGCCCTTCGTTAATAAAAGATAGAAATGAATATATATCATTCTAATAAATAACCATAAACAAACAATTTATCTTCCTAAATGACGGGAACGCAACAAAAGGTGCGAGTTGACAGGCAGTTACTCTTCCAGTCTTGCTGTTCACGGGTTGAAGTTTGCCAGATGTCCATTTCAATTTAAGTTGATGCTTCGTTTTTTTTTCATGCATACTCTGTGTTCGTGATTGTAAGAAAAGCGTTACTCAGTTCTTCAATCAAATTCATAATGTGCAGAGATGGACTCGGAAAGGCCTGTATATATGGTTAACTGGCAACTGCTTTGTCCGCTGCCACTTCACTCTGTTTGCCGATAAATTCCAAACCTCATGTAAACCGATATAGGTTTTTCATGTTGATTTTATCGAGGTAATACACAATTGTCATATTATTAATTGTTATAAATTAATTGGGTTAAATGATGGCCATGTGCATTTTGAATTACATTGTTTTATGACTGAATGAAAGTAACTCTAATACAGACAAACACATCTGTAGGTTTTTTGGATGTACTAAACTGATTATAAGGTTACAGCGGGATGAGTTCAGTTAAATCATACGTCTGACATCACCTGGAAAAAAAGGTGGAGCGTCAGTGGAAAATGAGAATTAACCACGAAAATTTCATTTGTTTTGTCTGTATTTGCATAGTCTGTCATGGGGTAGGGGTTTGATTTTGAATTATAAAACTTTCTGGAGTGACACAGAGGCCGTGTACAAAATTTTGTCTGGGTCTGGCAATCGGTGCAGATTCTATAGAATCCAAATTAATATACAAACATTCCATTATATATATACTAGCTGAACAACCCAGCACTACCCGGAAAAACTCTGAATAACGTTCAATAAACTATCTCTCTCTCTCTCTCTCTCTCTCTCTCTCTCTCTCTCTCACTCCTGCTTTCTTCTCCTTAACACCCTCTCTCTCTCTCTCTCTCTCTCACTCCTGCTTTCTTCTCCTTAACACTCTCTCTCTCTCTCTCTCTCTCTCTCTCTCTCTCTCTCTCTCTCTCTCTCTCTCTCTCTCTCTCTCTTCTTCTCTCACTCTCTTACTCTCTCCCAACACACCCATTCACCATTATAGAATTCAACAACCCAAGGCCATGTATTCACGGCGTTAAATATCTATATCTATATATATATATATATATATATATATATATATATATATATATATATATATATATATATATATATATATATATATATATATATATATATATACATAAATACATACATATATACATACACACACACACACACACACACACACACACACACATATATATATATATATATATATATATATATATATATATATAATATTTAGCACCAATTCCTCATGATATTCTCCGTTGTATAGCCTGGCGAGAGGAAGGCTACTGCTTCTTCCATAGTAGAAAGCCACCTTTCTTAATTTCCTTTTACCTTCTCTCTTTGGTCTGTGGGCTTAAATACTGTAGGTCTAGTTTTCCTATCCATTTGACTTTTTTTTTCTTTTGGTTTTCTATATCAATGAACATAAGTATTTTCAAAAATTGTCCTAAATAACGAATTCTCAATTAATTTTAACAGCCTTTTGCTTCTAGGTGATTATTATTATTATTATTATTATTATTATTATTATTATTATTATTATTATTATTATTATTATTACTCCATTAATACACGTTGAGTCACGAAGCTAATTATGGCAACCAATCCAGCCCATTTTGTGCTGAAATCTCGAAAATCGAACCTTATCAGTCTCTGTAATGAAGCACTGGGCGCCATCTGCTCTGAGCTGGTGAGCTGTACATTTTGTAAAATCAAAATGAATGAATCCCTTTGGTTGCCTCCAATTAACCATGAAATGAATCTGCATCGGATTAGCCGCTCGTTTACGTCCACTTGATATCGAAATGCAGTTCGCTGCATTGCCATTAAAAATCGCAGTTGTTATTTCAACATATTTCGTGTTTTATTGGATATCTGTAATGAAAGCCACTCATGTAGGCAAAATGGAAGGCATTGTCACCCAGCTATGACGCATGATGAAGAATTGATGGAATAGGGATATGATATCAAAATCACTTCGGTAATGAAGGATTTTCTCTGGTGGCTCAGACTTACCAGACTGGTTCGTTTATCTGGGCGGATCGTTTCCTGTTTCGTAATTCTGTTGTTCTCTTAATTTTCCAGTGATGCCAGATTTTCCTCGTTGTTTCAAATAACTTTAAGAACAATTTGTTTTCCCGGATTAGTTCAGTATCTCCGGCAGAAAAGATCACTGAACTTTCACTTTTAGAACGGACTCAAACAAGAGTTCGTTTGTCATGTCTGTAACGGAAACTTGGAATCCATCCTGCAGCGCTCAGCACAAAATTGATGATATTATTTAGGGCCAGTTGTTGGCTAAACTTAAAATCAAGATTTTTTTCTATTTCATGAAATAATTGGTCAGACCTTATAATAATAATAATAATAATAATAATAATAATAATAATAATAATAATAATAATAATAATAATACATTTTCCAACAGTAATTAGTATCAAAAGAGCAAAAGACTAAATTAAAACGACACTTACTAGTTGGGAGGAACATAGTAAAAAAAGCCAAAACTTGTTTACTTTGGGAAAATCTTTGCCAGAACCATTTTCCTCAAGAGTTGCTCGACAAACTTTTCCCAAACCGGAGAGAGACTTTATGCAAAATCCTCCTAACTTTAACAAGGGACAGGAATTGCGCTTTTAAGCATTAATAGGCAACCCACCGGTCGATCTCTCTGAGAAAGAAGAATCTTACCTGCAATGGAGGTGTGACAAGATTAGAGGGGAAAGAGAAAGGGTTTATAAACCAAGCAGCGGGTGGGACACAAGACGATATCAATTACGCGAGAGATTCTAGGATTTTAAGGTGGAGCTTTCATACAGCGACGACTACACAAACTCATGTGTGTGTATGTATACATATATATATATATATATATATATATATATATATATATATATATATATATATATATATATATATATATATATATATATATATATATATATATATGTATGAGGAACACAGAAAAAATAAAAGAAATATGTACCGAGCGGTTTTGTGTTATTTCAACAAATTTTCAAAGTGCAATGAAATAACACGAAAATGCTAGCTATTTATTTACTTTTTCCTATGGTCAAAGCTGCATTCACTCTCATATGCTATTAACTAATGAACATATATATATATATATATGTATATATATATATATATATATATATATATATATATATATATATATATATATATATATATATATAGCGTTTATATACATTCGCTTCCCTTTTTGAATCGGTATGTGCTTGGAAAAAGGAATTACAGCCGAAATACACCTTCAGTTTCCAAACGCTGGATTTACTGCTGTAATTATTCATGCTTACATAAAATGTGGCAAGAATGTATTCACTCTTCAATATACGAGGAAATATAGTTGCTATATTTTGTGGTGAAGTTGAAATTATTGCGCCTCTTTTCTACCATTTCTAGCAAGGACACAATGAACCGTCCATTTTATACAAGACAGCTAATGGAGATGCATCAGTACACTTTGAACTGAAATGTTTATATTAACCACTAAAACCTAATCATTAATAAGATATGTACCAACTCACAACTATAATTATTTATACATTCCCTTAGGTTTCGGAGAAATCTGTCACTCACGTTTACTTTTCTGGAACTGAAATGGACATTTACCTGCAGTGAATTAAATCCTAAACTTTCCCTCTTCATATTTGAAAAGCGATGGTTCCCCTACCCGACTCATATCCCAAAAAACCGTCTCTGAAACGCCCGAGAGAGAGAGGAAGTGTCAATCTAACTTACGATTCTCTTCGGGGTCAGAGAGACCATGAATTCACCCACGACGACGAACTCTCGGAGGAATAGAAGTGTTAACATTTCCTCTCCTCTGGTCACTTTGACACTGAAATAATATTATTGTTTTGCGAATCCTGCTGCCTGTCAGGGTGTGGTATGTACTGCTGGTCAGGGAAATACCATATTCCATCTACGGCAGACTTGTTGGACATGATAAAGGGCTTGCGTCTATATCACTGCTGCTGAAGGGGTAGAGCCTTTGGTTTTTTTTTTTTTAAATATGAGTAATAGGTGATTAATAGTACTTAATGAAGAGATAGTATGCTAATCCTAAATGGGTACCTTTTCCCTTTCAGAACTTCCTATCTATGGGCTTCCACAAGTTGTAAACAGGTAAAGTTAGATTATGTAACAGAATAGAAGCGGATTCCACCCCCCCACCAGTTACAATCACTAAATGCAATATATAAAAATCTGTTTTTGTATTTTCTGAAAATGTTTGCTAAGCTCGAATTAAAGGTTTTTGTTTCACGGGAATATGCCTGAGAGTAGCTTGTAATATATATATTGAGAGGTGTCGCTTTACCCTGTTCCATTTGAAGAAACGGTAAAACAAATATGTGTGCTCGTGTATGTGTGCGTATGTATATATATATATATATATATATATATATATATATATATATATATATATATATATATATATATATATATATATATATATATATATATATAGATAGATAGATAGATAGATAGATAGACAGATATAGATATAAAGATATATATATATATATTAATATATATATATATATATACACATATATATATATGTGTGTGTGTGTGTGTGTCAGATTTTATCTTATATACTTCTTTGAAAAGGGGAAGGGGTAAACACAGGTTTACCGGGTTTTAGAAAACAGAAATAAAAAAAATTGTAGCTGATTTCTTGTACTGGTGACCGAGCAAAAACTTTCAACTATATCATTAATAAAACTAAATACTTAAACTCAGATATGGTCACCCATGAAAACAGGAACTGAATCCAATTCCTTCTAAGAGAAGAGCACGCTCAGGTCCACAGATTACAAGAACAATGACTAAGTGTCAACTGTGAGAATGTTAGGTTTGTTTTTCTTAGAAAATGTGATTCAAAGATAACGGTTGACCTTTTCAGATTAACTTGAACCAGTAGATGCCTAAACTTGACCTTTCATAGATGATTCAATTCTGACTGTACGTTTAATTTTAGACCTGGTCATTTGGTCTCTGCCCAAAACTGAAACCGAATATCGGTATCACGTTGAAGCAAATCTAACTGAACTTCCAAATGGCTGACTGGGGAGCAGCCAAAGGGAATTTTTATGAAAGATAAATGCAAAAATCGGAAAATAATATTCTTTGTTACAGTTGAGCAAATATAATGCAGCTTTTGACCGAAGAGAAGACTGAGAATTAGGGGACAGTTGATAAATAGGAAAACGGAAAGAAAACTATATTCAATAGTTAAGCAAACCTAGAAGAGCATTTACGCAACATACTAACTATAATTCAGAGGGAAATTCAAAGAATGATAAACAAGACTAAGAAATAAGTTGGCTCAGAAATGTTGAACTAATACAAAATATAACTTCTACAAAAAAACAATGACTGGCAACTAGAAAAATAAAACATTTAATTTAAAAGTCTTCAGAACAAAATGCGCGAATCTATATACCCACCCTGCATACCCAACTCACCAACTTTGATAATAAATATTATATATATATATATATATATATATATATATATATATATATATATATATATATATATATATATATATATGTAAGGTGGGTATATGGATTCACACACACATATAAAATTATATAATGTTTGTGTGGCGTATGTATGTGCGCGCGCATGTCGTCACGTGTTTATGTCCGCGTGCTCGAAATGTAGGGGAAAAGTACTCACAGTGTATGAATGAGTCTAGATTATGGGAAAATGAGTAGGGTTATATCAGTGAGAAGGGCGTCAACATCAGCGTTTTGGTTTCTCTAATATTTACTTCTCTGTTCATCGATTTTTTTGAAGGGTCCACCTACTGACTAACATTTATATAAACAACTGAAATTTGTCATGTATAACTGAATATGTTTCATTGGTAGCATCTGTACAATCATATTATATTTACAAATCACAAGTAAATTATAAACGAGTGCTTGTTATAAAATATGTTGGTTAATAAGTATTTACGTAATCGTTCTTATGTAAAAGAAAAGAAGTGAATATGTAATAAGTGTGACCATTCGTAATTGTCTAATGTCCATCTCTAACACGTAGTAGAGAATTTCTTAAGTAATACAAGAGGAGACGCTTCTGACCATATCAGGAACAGTGTTTTATTCCCTTATTATGTATATGTATAGTTATATGTATATGTATATATATACACATATATGTGTGTGTGGGGGGTGTGTGTGTGTGCGCGTGAATCCATATACCCACCCTACATACCCCACTGACCAACTTTGATAGTAAATATTGGAATACCTCGACATTTGCTCTTCAGAAGGAGACCTCACAGACATCGACTGCCGTCACGAAATTAACGATATTTATGATAACGAGGTCATTATGGACAAGGTAAACATCGGCTCGTCTGATTCCTATTGCTTGACGAAAATGAAAATGAGTGTCATCCATTGACGAGATACATACAAACTCCTCTTTATTTTTATTTTATTTATTTTTCGATCGAATCATTTTAAGTCATTGCCGACTAGAGGCAATGAATTTAGTTTTATTTACGTAAAGTATAAAAGATATAACTGAAACAAAAGTATACAACGTAAAACGTCATACAAATGTCTGGAAATAAATACTTCTATATTCTTCAATCATCAAAATGAAAAGCTGAAAATTTTTCTAATCCACTGCGTCACGCAATCCATTTCGCCCAGGCTCTATGTCTAAAGATACATACACACCCACGATAAATATATAAATATACATGCATATATACAATATATATATATATATATATATATATATATATATATATATATATATATATATATATATATATATATATTATATATATGTATAATGGTTAATAATGTGTTGAACATACCGTAATGGAGAATCTCGCAAATAAATAGTTCACTGGTTATGAACTATAATTATAGTGTAGAGGACTCAAGACCACGAGGAAAATGACAGCAGTTGTCCAAGGAACAGTGACCCAGACTAGGAATGGGGGAACTCCTTGTGGTCAAAATCAACCTTTAAAATTCCATCTGGAATGTTAAGTGTGCCGATCCGCTGAACCTTTAGTTTACAAGTGAAAAGGTACTTTAACACTTGCCCACTCACTACAACATCTCGCAGTCAGCGCTTCATATTTTTTTGTAGCTCATAATCCTTTCTATAATCCTAGGCAGTTCATGCACACACATGTATAAATATATATAAATATATATTATATATATATAATCTATATACATATGTGTATATATAATCTATATACATATATACATATAATATATATATACATACATACATATATATACATATGTATTTGTGTGCACAAACCGTGTAGGAAAAAAGTTTAGTTACAGAATAGCTTCTAACACCGATTTATATTATTTGCTGCTCATAATCATTTCTGCTATCCTAGGCAGTTCACGCACACAAACACACACACACATGCATAAATTGTATATATATATATATATATATATATATATATATATATATATATATATATATATATATATATATATATAATGTGTGTATACAGTATGTGTGCGCGCGCGTGCGAACCGCACAAGATAAAACAGAATTTTAGACACAGAACAACTCCTAACAGTGATTGATATTTGTAGCTCATACTCATTTCTAAGCGATATAAAAGGTAAATTAAAAGAGCCACTAACAGTTGGATAAATTTGATTCCAGACAGACAGGTACTGTATGATATTATACCTGTTCATTCGTTTTACATGCAATTAGAGAAGGGAGTAAGTGCTGCCTGGGAGATGTAATAGTGAGTGAGCAAGTGTGAAAGCACCTTTTCACTTGTAAACTAAAAGTCCAGCGGATCGGCACACCCAAATTCCCGGTGGCATTATAAAGGTTGTTTTTGACCACAAAGAGTCCCCCATTCCTAATCTGGGTCACTATTCCCTGGACACCAGCTTTCATTTTCCTGGAGGTCTTCAGTCCTCTACACTCTACGTGGCTATCGATAATTATAGTTCATTTCGATATGTTCAACACAGATTATTAACCATTATATGTATATGTATATGTATATGTGTCCGAGTGGTTGTGTGCGCGCGTTCTCGTGGGTAAATAAGCCTAATGGATTGCAGGAAAATTTCCAGCTTTTCATTGTGATGAGTCAATAACAAATTACAGCAGTATTTATTTCCAGACCATTGTGCGACGTTTTACGTTGTATATGCAAGGTTTAAGGTCACTCCCATAATAATCACCAACCAAATACTTCGGAAAAAATCAGACCCATAAGAACAGGAAGCAATGTAAAACTAATGTAATAATGTAGTTACACATTGTGATTATATGTAAATTTAATGCACATAATTAGCCACCCCCTAAGCAAATAAGCACTGTAAACATAAATAATAACCCCAAATCCCTCCCCAGTCACATTCCCATCATACGCACGCACACACAAATACGAGTATACTGTATATAACACATTTCCCTACCTTCGTAATAATTATGCTTATATACTAAAAGGTCCCTCAGCAAATTCACTTCTATGAACTTTTGTATGTCCTTCTGTATTCACTTATGCGAAATTTTGAATAGTTTTCCCTTCACTTGGTCATACGGTGGCCGATATTAAAGTCACAGGAAAAAAGTCAGAAAAAAGTCGTAATTTTGGCTAGGATAAAAAGTCACAGAAAAAAAAGTCACATTAATTTATGGCGACCGGTAATCAAGTCACGGGGAAAAATTCATAATTTTGGCTGGGAAAGATGTCAGGTAATCAAACAAAAACAGTCAAGTCAGTCATTATTTAAGAGACAACCAATTAAAATAAATTTTAAATCGGTTATTAACTGGCAATACAAGACTTACAAATTGATATCGTTGTATATATATTATGATATTACATGTTAAATATTTAACCGGATTGGCCCATTTGGAACTGACTGACTTGTTCTCGAATTTTCAACATTTTTTTTTGTTTTTTTTTTGCCCCATGGGAAGGTCTTATGCTGACTCCGTTACATATATATACTGTGTGTGTTTATTTTGAACTTCAAACATTCTTAAAAATAATAATAATTATAACAGTGATCTTAACATCATAGCTACGGGAAGAGTGGTATACATATCTTGGGCATTGACAAACACTTGACAAGTGACTCCCATATAGGCTAGTCATGCTTCAATACAAAGCTAAACCTATTCCAGTAGAAATACTAGACTCTTTCTCTGCCTCTCGTGTAAACAACTATTTTTACAACATGGACTAATAGACAGTTATACATAGCTAATGGTGTGAAATTCCTAGAAGCATGGAAGTACACACGAATCTATGTTCAGCCTAGAGGCAGGGTTATGCGGATCTATCTGTCGTCACATTGTTTATAAATTTAGCAATGGACAGCACTAAGGGTTTTATCTACAGTGAGCAGATTCACCTATATACACAAGTTATTTACAAAATGGGGTGATCTTATACGCCTATAATTGCTGTCCATACTCGGCCACCTGGGTACGCTAATCCTCTCTGCTGTCTAGGTCAAGTAAGGAACAATGAGTAACTGTAGCTTACTTTTGCTGTGAACATACTCCCTGAAATAATGAAAATGAAGACACATTCACAGGACAATATACTCTGATACTTTCAGTACACGTGGCTTTATTCCAGACGTACTCAATTGAAAGGTTTCATCCACAAAAATAAGTTTTCTATTTTATCATCATCAATGGTTTCGGGGCATCGCAAGGAATCAGCTTTCATTTGCAATAGTTATCAAGTATATCATTGCAATATTTTTTGCTTCCTATTTAAATTACTCAATTTTGTATTTTTATGTTCCGATGTGTAAGTTTACGTAATATTTGTTCTACTGATTTTTACCACTTCCTTTTACCATAAAATTATGACTTTTTCTGTGACTTTATTCCTGCGATTTTATTACCGTCCACCATAACTTAATGTGACCTTTTTTCGGGCGTATTTCATCTGAGCGAATTTGAACGTTAGTCGATATATCATTTTGGCGACTATTCATTATATCGTTTGGGCGACAAAAGATCAAAATCATGCAAATTGGCACCAATCACTTGGGCGAATCGGTAAAAAAAAAAAAAAAAAAGGCAGAAGTATTTTAGGACAAGTTTCCACGTGGTGTTAATTATGTAATCGGTTGGCTGGTAACTCATAGTTAGCTGGTTAATAATTGACAGTCATCAGCATTAGTTATTCATTACTCGGCCGAAAAAAACCGACGAAAAAGGTGCTTGATATTTTCTGGCTTTTCTTTTTGTATAGACATATTGAACAATGCTTCGTGGCGGTGCACAAACAACAAAAAACAGATGTATAGTCAGAATTCGGTGACGCTATCCGAAAGTTTCCGGATCGTAGCCAGGATAAAAGGAAGACCGATTTTCCAAAGTTTCTGTCCCAGCGATCTCAATTCTCAAGCGAACCCAATACTCTCAATTCTAAAATAAGTATTGCCAAGAGATTGGCGAAACTAACGACCATAAGCACAACCCCATCCTCACAAAATCCTTTGAGCAATTTTAACATTCAAAAACTTCAGCGCCAGAGACAAGGCCACCAACTAATTAAACCATGCATTATGCAAAAATCCTGTATTTCTATCGCCTCAATTACCCGATACATAGAAGTTCAACGCTAAAGCCTGTGTTGTAGTAACCATCGACAGTCACAGTAACTTCAGCAATCTATAGGCATAAGCAATAACCACTCTGAACAAATTACACTCTCGGGACAGATTACAATCACTACTAAAAATTTGCTACCTGCTTTACTTTAATTATAACCTTTACATAGAATCTGGACTCAACCCCGTTTGACCTTTAAAATATTTTCTTGGCGGTCTTATGTCAAAGTGAATTTTCACTTCCAACTCTTATCGCTCAAGTCACCTTCACAAATCATCTCAGCCAAATGCGATCTCCAGATCATAAGGAATGATCTTAAACATCGATTATTCTCGTCATCAGAGGGGTCAAGAGACTCACTTTGCTGAACATAAGTTTAAATCTACATAGACTACTGCAGGTAAACACCAGAATTAGAGGTTAATATACTAGACTCCCCTCAGAACTAAAAACCAGTATTTCAGTCACTTCATTTCTCATATCAATTTCCCCTTCTTACTTCTGCTAACCAACCAATCAGTAACTACTATTCCTTTGATTTCACAGTACATTCCTCGTCTTTCAAGGAGTATTACAAAGTCTTCCCCATCACATGACATTTTGGGGTTAAAGAAATGGACAAAGTTTATAGACTTGTATATTATGCTGGTCTTCATACACGTAAATACTATCACATATCCAAAGTAACCAGATGAAAAAATTGAATAGTAGGTAGAGCACAGCATCTACAGAGTTCTAGTTGTCAGGGTAACCGAATTTAGTGCCCTTCGAACCGCCACTGGACAGTCTACTACAAACTGAGTTCTTGCTGTCTGGGTAACCGAATTCAGAGCGCTTCGAATCCTCACAGGATATTCAGTCTTAACGAAGAAGCGTTGCTTTTCCATTGGTATTAGTGTCGATGTTACGGTCTGTTGCAGCTACACCAAGAGCCTGTGCATAAGAGAAGTAGTTTCCTTGGTTTCAGAACATATTAAGTTCCCATGACATAACCTACCTCAAGTGAAAATAGCCTGTTCAGTTAGTCCCAGCAGCTATTCTAAGGTTATTATCTTAATACTATATCGTATGAGTAAACTTTCCCATTAACAATCCTATGTATTAGTATTGTTACTTCAAACTGCCATCAACTATCACATTAACAATCCCACATACTACTACCATTGTTCCTTCAAACTCCCAAAAAGATAACAGGATAGAGAGTACCATCCTTTAAGATGCAGTTAATAAGGCACCAATCTTACACTGAAACAACCGCATCTAACTTTGGTGCTACATAAGTATGAAAGGTGCCATGCAATGCAAACCCAATCTGACAACTTTCGTCCTTTAGTATCCAGTCTTAAGGGAATTGAAACTGCACAATCCCAAGGGGCAAAAAATTAAGTTGGGGAATTCAAAATGAGAAAGGGGTTCCCGAAGCAAGCTTCAGCAGGAAAGGTGGATGAAGGTAGGGGTCAATGAAAATATGCAATGCAATCTGAACTGTCTATTTCCTAACATGAAAGATTTGCTTGAAGAGTTTAAGAGATGGGAGGGTGGGGATGTTGAACACGTTGACGGAACAACGTTAACAAGACTGCCCAAAATTGAATTACAATTTTCACTGTTACCCAACTTGTTAAAATATCTGACCAAGTCCACGACATTAGCGTCAAAAAAAAAAATTCTTAACATCTGAAGACCTAGGCCTCTTAGAAAATCGTTAAGATCCACTATTACCTGTCTAGTTACTATTTACTAGTGGGAATGAAATCCTATGTTATGCAATCCTGTGTTATAAATGTGTCTCAGATCCTATTTACTAGTGGGAATGAAATTCTAAGTTATAAACGTTATGCCAAGTGTTACCCTACCCTATTCTTAGCTGCGCTAATACATTAAAATTAGAATCTCATGACCAAACAAAGGGCTCATCTACTTTAATACCCTCTGCTATTAATAACTTGCACTGTCAAATGCCTCTCTAGGTCTGACTATATCGCGTTTTTTTACCCCAGTATTCCCAGCATCCTTAAGATATAGACTTGTGTTTATTACCTTTATCTTAACCCCTGCATCTATATAAAATCAGCACGTTCTTTACCCTTTCCTAGCCTATCCTATACTTCAAGATCTATATCTAACTTCCCATTAAGTCCTAGCTACGCAAAAACTATCAACCTTTAAGTTCTAACTTGAAGTTAAAAATTGGTTTGTTTGAAATACCTGTTGAGCATTGTGACAAAGTCACCATGCTTGTTTTTGAACTTCCTGTTGTGCATGGTGACTTGGTCAGTCACCATGCACAACTCGAAGTCCACCTTTGCCTGGCAGGTGGCACCGCCACCCCGGCAAAGGTGGACTTGGGAAGTCGGCAAAGAAAAAATTCACACGCAAAACTCAATTCACACGCAAAACTCAATTCACACGCAAAACTCAATTCACACGCAAAACTCAATTCACACGCAAAACTCAATTCACACGCAAAACTCAATTCACACGCAAAACTCAATTCACGCGCAAAACTCAATTCACACGCAAAACTCAATTCACACGCAAAACTCAATTCACACGCAAAACTCAATTCACACGCAAAACTCAATTCACACGCAAAACTCAATTCACACGCAAAACTCAATTCACACGCAAAACTCAATTCACACGCAAAACTCAATTCACACGCAAAACTCAATTCACACGCAAAACTCAATTCACACGCAAAACTCAATTCACACGCAAAACTCAATTCACACGCAAAACTCAATTCACACGCAAAACTCAATTCACACGCAAAACTCAATTCACACGCAAAACTCAATTCACACGCAAAACTCAATTCACACGCAAAACTCAATTCACACGCCTACATAACTACTTAAGAGCTTCAAAAAATGTTAGTGTTCAAAAACTTCAAAACTCCAAAATAGACAACTAAACTTTACAATTCTAAAAAAACGAAACTAGCTGATATTACAAGATCAAAACAAACTGCAAAAGTTTAAATTTGAGCTAGTTTAAATCCACTAAACTAAAAAAGTTGGTAGATTTACTCAAACTTTCAAAAATTAAGTTCCCCACACACATTAATAAACTTCCACATCACACGCAAAACTCAATTCACACGCCTACATAACTACTTAAGAGCTTCAAAAAATGTTAGTGTTCAAAAACTTCAAAACTCCAAAATAGACAACTAAACTTTACAATTCTAAAAAAACGAAACTAGCTGATATTACAAGATCAAAACAAACTGCAAAAGTTTAAATTTGAGCTAGTTTAAATCCACTAAACTAAAAAAGTTGGTAGATTTACTCAAACTTTCAAAAATTAAGTTCCCCACACACATTAATAAACTTCCACACACATTAATAAACTTCCACACACATTAATAAACTTCCACACACATTAATAAACTTCCACACACATTAATAAACTTCCACACACATTAATAAACTTCCACACACATTAATAAACTTCCACACATTAATAAACTTCCACACATTAATAAACTTCCACACATTAATAAACTTCCACACATTAATAAACTTCCACACATTAATAAACTTCCACACATTAATAAACTATGCTAAAATATAAAACTAATGATCAAAAATATTAAATATTTTAAAACAAAAGTGTCAGAAGCTGAACATATCCCAAAATTCCTTGAAATATTCAAAGCTGGTAAAGTTAAGTTTTAACCTTAGTAATTTTAAGGAAATAAACTTTCAAAACTCTCAAAACAAATTTTGAAACCCAAAAAATGAACCATATGCATTAAAACAGCCTAAACTTAGAACAAACTTTCAAAATTCTCAAAACTAAGGTTTTGAATCCCAAAAATTAACCAAATGAATTAAAACAAAGCCTAAACTTAAAATGAAAACTGAAGAGTTTTGATTCTGAAAAAAAAAAAACTAAACTAAAATGTTTAGGGGTTGCTAAAGTCACAACTAAAAGCAAGAAATGCCCAACTCACCCATTAATCCTGTTTAGTCTTAAGAACCATTTTACCCTCATCGTAAACTTGACATATTTCAGCGCAGTGTTTCATGACCAGTTTCTAGAGACACCGACTGCGCCAGTCTCTCAAAAGGTCAGAATCTCTGAGAACTCTGTAATAACAGTCTGTTAGGTGCCTTCATAAAGGTCACCACTTCTTCGTTGTTGCCGTTGCTCAGTGGAGAAGACGGCCTTGTGGCAGCGCTGGACCTTGTCCGTAGTAGCAGCCCTTAAGTGTTAAGAGAATCTTTGTTCATGCAAGGGAAATAAGAAGGGCAGGATTCTCATTCCTTTGCAGAGTCCTCCTGCCCCTGCGCTGAAGAGGCAGTGAAAAGACAGCGATAACGGGGAAGTGGGAGAGTATAAGCCAGGCATAAAGGCAAGTTCTCGTTTGCAAGCGAGTTCCCAGACACATCCTGACCTGCAATAAGAAAATACACATATTATAGCCCAAAATATTCTAGCAAGTGGAAAGAACCAATGACTGACTATTGGTTACAATCAGCTGGGCCATCTGATTAGTTTTAAAATACTAAGACAAGGAGCAGCAAGCAAGGTTTTATACTAAGCGTTATTAGTTACTTGCCACTTGAGCCTACAATGATTAAAGCCTACAATAATTAAAGCTTAAATCAACTTAATATACCCCGTATTAGGAAGGCTATGGTAGTCAAGTCAATCCTTTAATCCTCAAGAAACTTTAAACCCAATTGCATCGTAAGACTTGCTCTATTGCAGTATAAAGTTAAAGAAAAAATCCGTATCACCGCATAAGACTGCTAGTATAAAACCAAAGTGCATAGAATTACCACTCAAAGCAATTACTTCAGCTTAGTAATAAATATGCTTCAAAACCAAATCTTACATATCACGTTGACGAGTAATCTACAACAATACTTAAAATACTAAACATTTTGAACAGTTACTGTAGGAATTTACAACAAAAAATTCGTAAATACCAGTATTTGAAGAAAAAACCCGCAAACTGAAAACTTTCATACGACGACTAGTCTTTGCTCAAGTACCACAATCTAAATATTTGAATATAAAACGTAAATTTGGCAACAGTATCCACTCGCCAACCCAGCAAACCTTGAAGCACGCCTTCACGCCTAAAATCTTTCAAAGTCTATTCACAATACGACATATCTGAGAAACTGCTTAAGCTTCTTTAGACCTCAAATGAATATTAACAAAAAACATGCAAGTGAAGCATATAGGCCATTTGAACCTAGAACAAATTGTAAGTCAGGCTAGAGAGCATTTGTACACTGCGCACCCAACAAAACGCCGCCTGAAGTGAAGACCATACAAGATTGCAAACTTTAAAAAAGAATTACTCTATTCTGCAGGAGCTACGATACTGACGATAAAATAAAATATAAAAAGCACCTTACCTTGAAAACGAACAAGAGCCCGTCAGAGAAGGAATCACTCGTGTGGAAAACTGTACATAAAACCAAACAAACTGAAACGTATGGAAACCAACAATCGGCCAGTATACCACGGCCGAGATCCCGAACGCAAATGAACGAGAAAGTCGAGTTACTATCAACGAAACCTGTCTTCCCAAGCCGGAGACTCTACAACACTGAAACAAGCTGTTCTTGAGGATAACAGCCAACGATCGCTGCAACTGCCTGTTTGTGGGCGTCACTTTATCACCCTTTCGCCACCGAAGAAGTTTAAGGCGATGATCAGAAAATCGACAAAATTAATAATAATAATAATAATAATAATAATAATTATTATTATTATTATTATTATTATTATTATTATTATTATTATTATTATTGAGAGTTGCCGGACACTCTTCCTTTTTAACGAACTACCTCAATTATGTATCAGTAGTTAGCCCATCTAAAAAAATTATTATTATTGTTATTATTATTATTATGGAGATTTGCCATTTACTCTTCCTTTTTAGCAAACTACCTGAATCATATATCGGTGTTTGGTCTTTATATGGAATTATTATTATTATTATTATTATTATTATTATTATTATTATTGCTGTTGTTTTCAGCAGTGCTTGGTCATAGGAGCTCATGAATATTACTTTTTACAAGCGTACTTAACTTGGTATACTGTACTGTGTTCATCTTATCGTTCATTGCATGTGGCCCGGAGCTGAAACAAAGGATATTATTATCATTATATTATTAGTTAATATAACATGGCGTCACAATGACATGCTCATAGACAAAAATAGAATAGAACACTTCTGTTAAGGTGATTCAACGGTGAGCTTATTAACTGGCAGCAATGAGTGCAAGGTAATTTTTGTAATTAAATTTATTATTACTAATTGAAGGTGCGTAGGTTCGTAATCTGCTACGGTAAAAGGCCACCTTCAGCGATTTGCCATATGGATTCAAGGCTTACAGTGATAAATATATCCCAAAATTTTGGGGAAATTGAGAAGGTAGGAGGACAAAGTGGCATTAAGTAAATCATTTATATCAGTCGTAAGTGATATAATCTGCAGTCAATTCGAACAGTTGTCAATGAATTTAGTGAAGCCAGATCATATTGTTCGATCATCGCCTGATATTCGAATCCTGTTTCGCTATTATTAGGTGGAGCTATGAAAACTATTATCATGAGGATTATATATATATATATATATACATATATATATATATATATATATATATATATATATATATATATATATATATATATGTGTGTGTGTGTGTGTGTGTGTGTGTTGGTGGATTATATATATATATATATATATATATATATATATATATATATATATATATATATATATATATATATATATATATATATATATATATATGTATATATATGTATATATATAATATATATATAATATATACAGTATATATATATATATATATATATATATAACATAGATAGATAGATATTAAGCCACCAATATACTTTATATCAGTTCACTACGCCTCGGGAATAACTTAACTTACTGTACATCCAAGAGGTATTACGATAAATAAATGTTTCGTCACCAGATCTCAAGAGAGGTTAAGTTGACATCGACTGTGCTGTACATGCCTGTCGAATCCAGGTAATGTACTTAGAATCGATATCAGCCCATCTTCACCATCATAGCTGATTGATAAATTTGTAATGTGCGGCTAATTATGAATTTGTCGAATTTGTCTTATACACCGAGGGTTTTTCTCACAAACATAAGGCCACAAATATCACAAAAGAATATCCAGTTCCCTCATTAGGTGGAGCTTTTAAAAATATATATATATATTATATATATATATTATATATATATATATATATATATATATATATATATATATATATATAGATAGATAGATAGATAGATAGATAGATAGATAGATAGATAGATATATAGATAGATATATGCTCACACAAATGTTAAGCCACAAATATCGTTTATTGTCTAATTCACCATACCTCACGAATAGCTTACAACCAGAAGAATTATAACTGATAAGTGATTCGTTACCAGTGGTATTCGAAACGTTGCTTTGTTTAGAAACAATGTTATACTTTTGACCATGGGTGACGTACAGTGACTTTTGACCATTGATCCAACAAGAAAGGTGTAAGTTGGTATCAACTCTGCTGTATAGGCATAATTATCTTTTATTTTGATGGATTTTAATAAGAGCATTCTCTACGATTCTTCGATATGAAAGCAGAAGGGTAGTCAGGTTCGATGTTCCTATAGACATGTTCTTAATGCCTCTACGTAAGGAGTTTTATTTTGCTGGCATATCCCTTATTTTGTTATGCCCATTGGTTTGAAGAGATATCTTACTGGCTTGGTTGATGGCTTTTCCGCCGTCACAGTGAGGCAGCTGGTTGAGTTGTTTACAGATGAAATCGACACCTTTGTCTGTGTAACCGTCAGAACAGGTTCCTGGTCCTCCGAGAAAAAAAAAATTAAACTGATACCTCAGTCTTCATTGAAATTGCAATGTCATGATAACTAGGAAATGAAGGCAGGAAATAGAGAACGTTGGTCTTTCATGGACGTTGAAACTGTACTCGAATGATTTCCTATTGACATATCTAAAAGGGCTAGTTCCTGTCCTTTTCTCATTCAGTTTTGAACGTAATGCTTGAAGTGAATTTATTTTGCTGCAAATAGATATCTATATCTTCTCAACTATTATTCTAGAATGTGAAAATGTCATCAACGTGTCGCACCAAAACCACTTTGGGATCGAGTCATTAAAGTACTGTACATGCAGACATTGGCTTAGAGAGGAATAGCTGGCTGCCTATCCCACATTAAAATCTTTGTAAACCTTCCAGTTAAAAGAGGGCATGTTATTGGTTACACGAAGCTTGGTTAATTTAACTTTTTTTTCTTACTGCCCAGAAGAAATAGGTCTTCGTAAGGAGTTGATTTTTTCCCTTATGAAATTCAGGATGTCGTTTACAGGAACCTTTGTAAATAATGATTCCGCGCCATGGCTTATGAGCGTTATGACGTTCACTGTAATATTTAATTTATAGAATTTCTGAATAGAGTCCTCTGCGTGCTTTATAAACTACCTAGGAAATGTGTCAGCAAACCTGCCAAGTTTCTGATAGAGTAAAAATGAACGAGACTTAATTTCACAAAACTGGGAGTCAGAGAATGCCTTTCTTATGGGTTATAGCGAGTCCGTAGAAATATGGTAAAGAGTTTTTGAGGAATCCAGGTAAAAAAAGTCACAGGTAAAAAAGTCACAGAAAAAAAAGTCATGCTTAGGGCGCCGATACTGACCGAGTAGGACTTCCCCTAATTACTGAACAAGATAATCACGACGATTTAAACTATACTGGCCGAAGAGGATGTGGAATCGATAGTCACAACATTTATACTCGTTAGGCAACTATCCATCGCCAATCAACCTTTGAATTACCTTTTAACTACTGAATGTTCATTTTAAGATTGACTTTTCGCTTCTGCATAATTAATCTTGACTATTCTAATATTTCTTTGTATATATGAAGAAGTATGTTTGGAAACATGCGAAAGCTCATATTATTACATTTGCGTAAGTATATACAGCTATGGATTTCGTAATCACCATAAATTCTTTAATATTTTACTATTGCATACCACTATAGCTTGTGAACGAACATACTCGACAAAAGCCGAGGAAGAAATACCAATGAGGTTTATGCCCTGGGGGGGGGGGGCGGTGAAAGCCAACAGCTGGTGGATTTATGCCTAAGATGAATACCAATGTGGATTATGACCACACCCAGATTGGTTTTCCTTATCCAGAATTTTGAAAAAAGACTGAATGTAGAAGTGAGAAAACATGAAAAAGTCAGACAAACGCAACAAGAAACCAGCATTACAAGAACTGATAGGCGACACCAGAATAAAATGCAAAAGCAACACATGTCGGGATCTAACAATAACAAAGGCTGTGTATATAACAACCAAGCCGATGCTGAACGTCCAGACGGAAGCAGTTAGGGCAAGGCCTCCCCACCAACTGCCTGAGGGGGAAGGACAAAAGGTCAAGGTCACTCCCATAACAATCCCCACCCAATACTTCAGAAGAAATCAATAAATTTATTAGACCCACAAGAACAAGTAACAGAATGTAAAACTAATGTAATAATGTACTTTCACAATGGAACTGCATTATGTAAATACTTTATAAAGTACATAATTAACCACCCCCTAAGTAACTAGGCATTGTAAATATAAATAATAACCCCAAATCCCTCCCCAGTCACATTCCCATCATACGCATACACACACAAATATACTGTATATAACACATTTTCCCACCTTTGTAATCTGCATCATGTTTATATACTAAAAGGTCCTTCTGTAAATTCAATTCTACGAACTTTTTTATGTCCTTCGGTATTCGCTTATACGAAATTTTTAATATTTTACCCTTCACTTGGTTATACTAAACTGAACTACACAGAAATTGCAAGACTTCCTGTTCGCCACCTTTTGTTTACTGCCGTATCTGTGATAAACAGCTTTTTTTCTTTTCTAACTGGGCTGTGGTAGTAACATCAGTTGTTACGAAAGCAATGAAAGTTACCCGGCGTGCAAACTATCGTTGTAACAGTTCGGACATAAACAACGAACCAATGATAGCTTCGGCTTGGGAAACAGCAAATTGCTGTAATTCAAAACTTACTCTCATTACACAAAAGGTGGTGATCCGAATTTTCGGATTTTTATTTCAGTTCAATACATGATGAGGAAGTGATGATAACTGATCAAGTAGAAAAAAAAAAAAAAACAAAGCCTGTGCTTGTTTCCAGACCCTGTACACGAATTTGCATTTTAAGTGAAACGAATTATAGTTGTGATGGTTCATGGTAATTTTCATTTTTTTTTATTTTATCCAGCTTCATTACACTTTCTCACTTTTTTCTTTATACACACATTATACGAGTATATATATATATATATATATATATATATATATATATATATATATATATATATATATATATATATATATATATATATATATATATATATATATTTATATATATATATATATATATATATATATATATATATATATATATATATATGTGTGTGTGTGTGTGTGTGTGTGTGTGTGTGTGAGTATGTTAAATCTAGGTGGAAAGCTTTCAGTCTTCTAAAAGTTTTAGAAGACTGAAAGCTTTCCAAATTCGACAAATTCATAATTAGCCACGCGCTATAAATTTACCACTCAGCTGTCATGGTGAAGATGGGTTGATATCGATTCTAAGTACAAAACCTGAATTCGACAGGCATGTACAGCAGAGTCGATGTCAACTTATACCTCTCTTGAGAACTGGTGTCGAAACATTTATTAATCATAATTCCTCTTGGATGCAAGTTATTCCCGAGTCGTAGTGAACTGGATATCAAAATCCCGAGGCGTAGTGAGCTGGATATCAAAGTATATTGGTGACTTAATATCTATCTATCTATCTATCTATCTATATATATATATATATATATATATATATATATATATATATATACATATATAATCCACATGATCATATTTTTTAGAACTCCACCTACCCCACACACACACACATACACAAACACTCACAACACACGCACACACATATACAGTATATATATATATATATATATATATATATATATATATATATATATATATATATATATATATATATATATATATATATATATATATATATATATAATCCTGATGATAATAGTTTTCATAGGTCCACCTAATAATATTGAAACAGGATTCGAATATCAGGCGATGATCGACCAATATGATCTGGTTTCAGTAAATTTATTGGCCACTGTTCGAATTAGCCGCAAATTATATCACTTACGACAGATATAAATGATTTATTTAATGCCACTTTGTCCTCCTACCTTCTCAATTTCCCCAAAATTTTGGGATATATTTATCACTGCAAGCCTTGAATCCATATGGCAAATCGCTGAAGGTGGCCTTTTACCGTAGCAAATTACGAACCTACGCACCTTTAATTAGTAATAATAAATTTAATTATAAAAATTACCTTCCATTCACTGGTGCAATTTAATAAGCTCACCGTTGAATCCCCTTAACAAAAGTGCTCTATACTATTTTTGTCTGCGACCATGTCATTGCCACGCCATGTTACATTAATTAACTAATAATATAATGATAATAATATCCTTTGTTTCAGCTCCGGGCCATATACGATGAACAATAAGATGAACACAACACAGTATACTAAATTAAGTACGGTAGTAAAAAGTAACAACAGCAACAACTATAATAATAATAATAATAATAATAATAATAATAATAATAATAATAATAATAATAATAATAATAATAATAATTCCAGATAAAGACCAAATACCGATACATAATTCAGGTAGTTGGCTAAAAAGGAGTAAATGGCAAATCTCAATAATAATAATAATAATAATAATAATAATAATAATAATAATAATAATAATAATAATAATAATAATAATAATAATAATAATAATAATTTTTTCAGATGGGCTAACTACCAATACAAAATTGGGGTAGTTCGCTAAAAAAGGAAGAGTACCCAGCAACTCTCAATAATAATAATAATAATAATAATAATAATAATAATAATAATAACAAGTATTATTATTATTATTATTATTATTATTATTATTATTATTATTATTATTATTATTATTATTTCTGTCGATTTTCTAATCATCGCCTTAAACTTCTTCGGTGGCGAAAGGGCGATAAAGTGACGCCCTCATACAGGCAGTTGCAGCGGTCGTTGGCTGTCATCCTCAAGAACAGCTTGTTTCAGTGTTGTAGAGTCTCCGGCTTGGGAAGACAGGTTTCGTTGATAGCAACTCGACTTCCGCGTTTATTTGCGTTCGGGATCTCGGCCGTGCTTTACTGGGTGATCGTTGGTTTCCCTTCGTTTTAGTTAGTTTGGTGTGATGTATAGTCTTCCACAGGGGTGATTCCTTTTCTGACGGGCACTTGTCCGTTTTCAAAGTAAGGTGCGTCTTCTATTATAATTGTTTTATCGTCAGTATCGTAGCTCCTGCAGAATAGGAGAGTTCTTTTTTTAAATTTGCTTTGTTGTGTGGTCTTCACTTCAGGCGGGGTTCGCAGTGTACAAGTGCTCTCTAGCCTGACTTACAATTTGTTCTTGGTTCAAATGGCCTAATATTCATTTGAGTTCTAAAGAAGCTTAAGCAGTTTCTCAGATATGTCGTGTTGTGAACAGACTTTGCAAGATTTTAGGCGGGAGGGCGTGCTTCAAGGTTTGCTGGGTTGGCGAGTGGATACTGTTGCCAAATTTGCGTTTTATATTTTTCAAATATTTAGATTGTGGTACTTGAGTAAAGACTAGTTGTCGTATGAAAGTTTTCAGTTTACGGTTTTTATTTTTTATCTTCAAATATGGGTATTTTCGAATTTTATATTTCCTACAATAACTGTTCAAATGTTTGATATTTTAAGTAGCCTACTGTTGTAGATTACGCGTCGACGTGATATTTACTTGGTTTCGAAGCCTATTTATTACTAAGCAGAACTAGATTGCTTTGAGTGGTAATTCTATGTACTTTGGTTTTATACTAGCAGTCTTGTGCAGTGCTACGGATTTTTTAGTTATAACTTTATACTGCAATCGAGCAAGTCTTCGATGCAATAGGGTTTAAAGTTTCTTGAGGATTAGAGGCTTAACTTGACAACCATAGCCTTCCTAATATGGGGTATATTAAGTTGATTTAAACTTTAATTATTATAGGCTAATTATTGTAGGCTTAAGTGGCATTTAACTAGTAATAACGCTTCAGTATTTATAAAGCCTTGCTTGCTGCTCCTTGTCTTGGTATTTTAAAACTTACAAGATGGCCCAGCTGATTGTAACCAATAGTCAGTCATTGGTTCTTTCCACTTGCTAGAACATTTTGGGCTATAATATATATGTATTTTCTTACTGCAGGTCAGGATGTCAAGTAAGCGTGCCACAATGAGTTACTGAATTGTCTTGGATGTACCGATACCTTATGACTAAACAGGATTAATGGGTGAGTTTGGTATTTCTTGCTTTTTTAGTAGTGACTTTAGCAACCCCTAAACATTTTTTAGCTTATTTTTTTTTTTTTCAGAATCAGAACTCGTTAAGTTTTCATTTTAAGTTTAGGCTTTTTTTTTTTAATTCATTTGGTTAATTTTTTGGGATTCAAAACCTTAATTTTGAGAATTTTGATTTTAAGTTTAGATTTTGTTTTAATTTACTTGGTTCATTTTTTTGGGATTCAAAACCTTAGTTTTGAGAATCTTGAAAATTTATTTCTGTAAAATTGGGAAGGTTAAAACTTAACTTTACCAGCTTTGAACATTTCAAGGAATTTTAGGGTTTGTTTCAGCTTCAGACATTTTTGTTTTAGAGTATGTAATTTTTATTTTTGATCATTAGCTTGTGTGTGGAAGCTTAATGTGTGTGGAAGCTTAGTGTGTGTGGAAGCTTAGTGTGTGTGGAAGCTTAGTGTGTGTGGAAGCTTAGTGTGTGTGGAAGCTTAGTGTGTGTGGAAGCTTAGTGTGTGTGGAAGCTTAGTGTGTGTGGTGGAAGGTAGTTTTTGAAAGTTTGTAGAGTAAATCTAACTTTTTTAGTTTAGTGGATTTAAACTAGCTGAAATTTATTTAAACTTGCCGTATGTGTTTTGATCTTGTAATATCGGCTAGTTTCGTCTTTTAGAATTGTAAAGTTTAGTAAAGTCCCGTATTTTGGATTTTTGAAGTTTTTGAACACTAACAATTTTTAAAGCTCTTGGGTAATTGTCAGCTTCAGAAGTGTGTGGTGGAAGGTAATTTTTGAAAGTTTGTGGAGTAAATCTAACTTTTTTAGTTTAGTGGATTTAAACTAGCTGAAATTTATTTAAACTTGCCGGATGTGTTTTGATCTTGTAATATCAGCTAGTTTCGTCTTTTAGAATTGTAAAGTTTAGTAAAGTCCCTTATTTTGGAATTTTTGAAGTTTTTGAACACTAACAATTTTTAAAGCTCTTGGGTAATTGTCAGCTTCAAAATTGAGTCTTGCGTGTGAATTGAGTCTTGCGTGTGAATTGAGTCTTGCGTGTGAATTGAGTCTTGCGTGTGAATTGAGTCTTGCGTGTGAATTGAGTCTTGCGTGTGAATTGAGTCTTGCGTGTGAATTGAGTCTTGCGTGTGAATTGAGTCTTGCGTGTGAATTGAGTCTTGCGTGTGAATTGAGTCTTGCGTGTGAATTGAGTCTTGCGTGTGAATTGAGTCTTGCGTGTGAATTGAGTCTTGCGTGTGAATTGAGTCTTGCGTGTGAATTGAGTCTTGCGTGTGAATTGAGTCTTTGCCGACTTCCCAAGTCCACCTTTGCCGGGGTGGCGGTGCCACCTGCCAGGCAAAGGTGGACTTCGAGTTGTGCATGGTGACTTGGTCAGTCACCATGCACAACAGGAAGTTCAAAAACAAGCATGGTGACTTTGTCACCATGCTCAACAGGTATTTCAAACCAACCAAGTTAGACCTTGAGTTAGATATAGATCCTGACACATAGGATAGGCTAGAAAAGGGTTAAGAACGTGGTAATTTTATTTAGATGCAGGGGTTAAGATAAAGGTAAAAAACACTCAAGTCTATATCTTAAGGATGCTGGGAATACTGGGGTAAAAAACGCGGTAGTCAGACCTAGTGAGACAATTGACAGTGCACGTTATTAATAGCAGAGGATATTAAAGTACATGAGCCCTTTGTTTGGTAATGAGATTTTAATTTGAATATATTAGTGCAGCTAAGAATAGGGTAGGGGAACTCTTGACATGTTTTTAACTTACAATTTCATTCCCACTAGTAAATAGGATCTGAGACATTAAAGGATTTCATTCCCAATGGTAAATAGGATCTGAGACATTAAAGGATTTCATTCCCAATGGTAAATAGGATCTGAGACATTAAAGGATTTCATTCCCAATAGTAAATAGGAACTAGACAGGTAATAGGTGGATCTTAACGATTTTCTACGTGGCTTAGGTCTTGGGATGTTAAGAAATTTTTTAGATGCTCATGTCGTGGACTTTGTCAGATATTCTAATAAGTTGGTTGTGTAAATTGTAACTCAAATTTGGGCAGTCTTGTTAACGTCGTTCCGTCAACGTGTTCAACATCCCCACCCTCCTATCCCTTACTCATCAAGCAAAGCTTTCATGTTAGGAAATACAGTTCTGATTGCATTGCATATTTTCATTGACCCCTACCTTCATCCACCTTTCCTCCAGTGCCGAATCTTGCTTCGGGAACCCTTTTCTCATTCTGAATTCCCCAACTTAATTTTTTGCCCCTTGGGATTGTGCAGTTTCAATTCCCGTAAGACTGGATACTAAAGGACGAAAGTTGTCAGTGTTTGCATTTCATGGCACCTTTCACACTTGTGTAAGATTGCTGCCTTATTAACTATATTTTAAAGGATAGCACTCTCTATCCTGTTATCTTTTTGGGAGTTTGAAGGAACAATGGTAGCAGTATGTGGGATTGTTAATGTGATAGTTGATGGCAGTTTGAAGTAACAATAATACTAATACATGGGATTGTTAATGGGAAAGTTTACTCATACGATATAGTATTAATAACCTTAGAATAGCTGCTGGGACTAACTGAACAGGCTATTTGCACTTAGAGGTAGGTTATGTCATGGGAAATTTTAATATATTCTATAACCAAACAAACTACTTTTCTTATGCACAGGCTCTTGGTGTAACTGCAACAGACCGTAACATCGACACGAATACCAATGGAAAAGCAAAGCTGCTTCGTTAAGACTGAATATCCTGTGAGCATTCGAAAGCGCTCTGAATTCGGGTTACCCAGACAGCAAGAACTCAGTTTGTAGTAGACTGTCCAGTGACTGTTCGAAGCGCACTAAATTCGGTTACCCTGACAACTAGAACTCAGATGCTGTGCTCTACCTAATTCAATTTTTTAATCTGATTACTTTGGATATGTGATAGTATTTACGTGTATGAAGACCAGCATAATATACATGTCTATAAACTTTGTCCATTTCTTTAACCCCAAAATGTCATGTGATGGGAAAGACTTAGTAATACTCCTTGAAAGACGAGGAATGTCCTATGAAATCAAATGAATGGTAGTTACGGATTGGTTAGTTAACAGAAGTAAGATGGGGAAATTGGTATGAGAAATGAAGTAACTGAAATACTGGTTTTTAATTCTGAGGAGAGTCTAGTATATTAACCTCTAATTCTGGTGTTTACTTGCAGTAGTCTATGTAGATTTAAACTTCTGTTCAGCAAAGTGATTGTCTTTTGGCCCCTCTGATGACGGGAATAATCGATGTTTAAGATCATTCCTTATGATCTGGAGATCGCATTTGGCCGAGATTATTTGTGAAGGTGACGAGCGATAAGAGTTGGAAGTGAAAATTCACTTTGACATAAGACCGCCAAGAAAATATTTTAAAGGTCTAACGGTGTTGAATCCAAATTCTATGTAAAGGTTATAATTAAAGTTCAGCAGGTAACATTTTTAGTAGTGATAGTGTAATCTGTCCCGAGAGTGGTTATTGCTTATGCCTATAAATTGTTGAAGTTACTGTGACTGACGATGGTTACTACAACACAGGCTTTAGCGTTGGACTTGTATGTATCGGGTAATTGAGGCGATAGAAATATAGGATTTTTGCATAATGCATTGTTTAATTAGTTGGTGGCCTTGTCTCTGGCTCTAAAGTTTTTGAATGTTAATTGCTCAAAGGATTTTGTGAGGATGGGGTTGTGCTACTGGTCGTTAGTTTCGCCAATCTCTTGGTAATACTTCGTTTTAGAATTGAGAGTAAATTGGGTTCGCTTGAGAATTGAGAGCGCCAGGACAGAAACTTAGAAAAATCTGCGTTCTTTATCCTGGCTACGATCTAGAAACTTCGGATAGCGTCACCTAATTCTGACTTTACATCTGTTGTTTGTGCACCGCCACGAAGCCTTCTTCATTATGTCTATACAAAAAGAAAAGCCAGAAAATATCAAGCACCTTTTTCGTAGATTTGTTTCGGGCGAGTAATGAATAACTAATGCTGATGACTGCCAATTATTAACCAGGTAACTATGAGTTACCAGCCAACCGATTACAGAATTAACACCATGTGGAAACTTGTCCTAAAATACTTCGGTTTTTTAATTTTTTTTTTTATTTTATTTTTTTTTTTCTGATTCGCCCAAGTGATTGGTGCCAATTTGCAGGATTTTGATATTTAGTCGCCCAAACGATATAATGAATAGTCGCCCAAGTGGTATATCGACTAATACCCAAATTCGCCCAGATGAAATACGCCCGAAAAAAGGTCACATTAAGTTATGGTGGAAGGTAATAAAATCGCAGGAATAAAGTCACAGAAAAATGTCATAATTTTATGGTAAAAGGAAGTGGTAAAAATCAGTAGAACAAATTATATTACGTAAACATATATTTTTCTGTAAGTGTTCCGATGTATAAAAATACAAAATTGAGTAATATAAATAGGAAGCAAAAAATATTGCAATGATATACTTAACTACTGCAAATGAAAGCTGATTCCTTGCGATGCCCCAAAACCATTGATGATGATAAAATAGAAAACTTATTTTTGTGGATGAAACCTTTTTTGTGGATGAAACCTTTCAATTGAGTACGTCTGGAATAAAGCCACGTGTACTGAAAGTATCAGAGTATATTGTCCTGTGAATGTCATCATTTTCATTATTTCAGGGAGTATGTTCACAGCAAAAGTAAGCTACAGTTACTCATTGTTCCTTACTTGACCTAGACAGCAGAGAGGATTAGCGTATCCAAGTAGCCAAGTATGGACAGCAATTATAGGCTTATAAGATCACCGCATTTTGTAAATAACTTATTTTATGTATGTAGGTGAATCTGCTCGCTGTAGATAAAACCCTTAGTGCTGTCCCTTGCTGAATTTATAAACAATGTGACGACAGATAGATCTGCATAACCCTGCCTGTAGGCTGAATATAGATTCGTGTGTACTTCCATGCTTCTAGGGATTTCACACCATTAGCTAT
>JANJGK010000046.1:1274808-1277308 GCA_039081455.1 Macrobrachium rosenbergii | reverse complement strand
TTGAAAAGAACGGGTTTGGTCTGTTTCGGAGAACGTAGGTTTATTCAAAAGGACGTGGTTGTTTGAAAAGAACGGGTTTGGTCTGTTTTGGAGAATTTAAGTTTCTTCAAAAGAACGTGGTTTTGGTTTTTCTGGTGCAGGCTCGTTCCACAGAACCGAACGCAGGATTTTTAAGAATTTGTGAGAGCCCTTGATAAGGGGTAAGTTCGAGCACTTGGCCGTGTGTGGTAACATGGAAATTTGGTAAATAGTTAGCGTAAGCCTTAGTGGAGTTTAGTTTGGTGAGAGACGTGGGATGGATGCAATGGTAAAGGCTCAGCTGAAAACAACTGGGGTTGGTTTTAAGTACACACGGAGATACTCTTGAAATATGTACACTTAATTTTCTGCTAGTAATATAAAGCAAGCAGGGTCCTGCAAGCTATCATGCAACTGATGTTCATTTGTTGTGATCACTTGTGTGAAGATTTTTACATTATAGGAAAAGATTGACCTGACGAAAACACATGATCATAATGGTTTGTGAAGTTTTATGTTACTCTAAGAGGTCACAAGGTAATGTCGTGACAGGTAGCCAAGCAAGTGTGTTGGCCACAAGGTTGTCTGAGTGTAGTCTGGCACGAAGTTTTATGAGATAATGGCGAACAGTTTTGGGAAAATTTCCCTCACCTCTTTGTAGGTTTTAGGTATGGGAGTGAAGAATTGCTTATGCACACGAACTTAGGAAATCAAAATGAAACTCTTTCTAGACTTACAAAGTGGCTCGCGTGGCCACGTATGAATGAACTTTGTAAATGTAAATTTTCAAAGGGTGGACATGGAATTTCTTAGGAGATTAATTAGAAATTTTAGCATGGTTGCTACTGCGTGTGTGTGATAGAGAGGGGCAAAGTATAATCGCCTTTGTGTTGCCAGATGGTGTGTGTCCTATCTGTAACAATGGATGGTGAATTATCCAGAGCATGTGTTTGGGTAAATAAAAGTACTATCCCATTTTTAACACTGTTAACACTTCACTTCCTAACTAACACCTAGCAATTTAAGTCATGAAGAAGTTGCTAGCATGCACTAGCGGCAAAACTCGTGTTTCGAAATGACAACACTCTTTCTCATGCGTGCAGGAATTTTAATTCTTAGAAATACTTTAATAAAAAAAATTCCAGTCAAGATTTATTATCACAATAACACAAAAGTAACAAAATACTTATGCTGTGTACCTTCATTCGATTGTATGTGCTTATTTAAGGGGATCTATGGTGAAAGGTTTGTTTTTCGTCTTGCATCCAGCTTAGCAGGACTCTTTGCTGGATGGTAATAATGTTGCAGGCTACAAATCTTGGGCAAGGGTCGCTACTTTTATATTCTCTACCCTGGAAGGAGACTTACCACAAGGGGTGATGCAATCTGAATAGAATCCTGGGTTGGTAGAAAGGGAAATTTTAGATAAACTTTTAGGATAACTAGAATCACATATATTTACAATAATACAAATCAGAAGATGGGAATAATTAGACAGGTAAAGGGGATCCTGTTGGAGCACTAAATTAGGATGAAGTGATGACGACTGGATGCTGGGGATTTCACTTCAAGGGCACCATGAGTCAATATGTAGTGGGTGTACCGCGATAATGAAAGCACAATCGAAGCAGAAGGATCCACTTATGAACATAAATAATAACAAAGTCAAGTCTGTATGAGAACTGCGTTGGAAACATGGAAAATGGAATAGCAAAAGACTAAATGACTGGCAAAACTCGAATTCCTGGCACTTGACCTTGTGTTGGAGAGATGGGTCCACATAGATGCGTCGATGATAGCGGGTTGTTGGGGGGGGTGTGTTATTAATGAATTGGCACTGGAAATATGCTGGATTGGAAGTCAGCCACATAGTTTGGGAGATGGCTCTTAGGGAGCGGAGCTCAAGGGGTAGTAGGTTTTAGGTCTGCTATTAATAAATCAAATAAAATATACTGTAGAGGTCCCTCTCACAACAGAGAAATAGATTTCAACAACAAAATAAAGCTTCCATAACACGAAAACATTAAAAAATCCACAGAACAACTCGGGTCTAATAATCCTCTCATTTTCCATTATTCTAAACCCATCAGGAGCTCGCTCATTAATGTATACTCAAATAAAAAAAAGGGGAAGAAGCCGGAGTTTACAAGATTAATGGGGTGGAGCTGGTTTTCCAAAGTAGCTGTCCGTACAAAAGGAATCTGCTACTATCAATCAAACCAACAATATGAACTTGTCAGGAGGACATTGGAAATTGGATGACATCAACGAGTTTAATCCTCGTGCCTCTTCTTAAGCAGGTGTTCCAAAAAAAATGACCACCTGACGCATAGCCAGATGGGAGTTAATGAGGCCAAAAACCACCGGGGAATTGCTTAATTTCCATCCTTCCTGGGAAACGGTCCCTTGCATGCCAACGGAGACTTACTGCCACACCTACATATGCGTTATATATTTACTCTCGCAGCATATCATCTGTCCA
>JANJGK010000046.1:1247308-1269808 GCA_039081455.1 Macrobrachium rosenbergii | reverse complement strand
AGCGAGTTTTCCCCAACTTCCCGACTCAGCAATGACCCAATAGACAACATTTCATTCGAATTATCCCTTCTGAGTGAATAAGATAGAAATCATCAACACACAATCACGTGTGGAACAGAAATAAATTTCTGTTTACGAATGAAGTCGCCGACCGCATCCGCTGAATTTTTATTTGGGTTTGAAATGAGGGATTGGAAAGCGAGTCATTTTATTTCGGAGGACTTGCGTCAATAGAAAGCAAAAGCAGGTTGCTTCCTCAACCATTTCAAGTGAAGAAAAATCGTTTGTCTTTTCTCTCAATGACTTTAATATAAAAAATATCAGAAAAATAACGTAAAGTTATAAAAGAAAACTCGGGTACAGAATGAACATGTGAATTACCACAATCTGAAATAAAAAAGTAAACACAAATTATAACATTTAGATAGAATGTACTTATATTTATTCATTGATGAAAATAACATAGGCATACTGGACTTTTATATATATATATATATATATATATATATATATATATATATATATATATATATATATATATATATATATATATATATATATATATATATATATATATATATATATATATATACCTCTGTTCATATTCTCTTGCTTCCATCTTACTTTCCTCAACCCTCTCCTAACAATTGAATCACAGTGCAACTGCAAAAGGTTTTCCTGCTGTTACACCTTTCAAACCTTTCTAGTCTTAATTTCCCTTTCAGCGCTGAATGTCCTCATAGGTTCCCCATCCTGGCCTGTGGCCAAAATTTTACATTCCATTTCATTCCAAATCTTTGCCGTTTCCGCAAGAAGGATTGGCCTCATGTATCTTGTTGAGGTCAATGAGACTGCCGGCGATTTCACTTCGTCTTACCTTTACTGTGCTCTAGCTGTGTCATCTCATTTCAGAGGGACATATTATATCTCCCAGCCCCGTGTTGCTCTTCGTTATCTGCGCATGCGCCACTCCGCCTTTCGTCTCGCCCGTGGAGAGAATCTAAATTTTTGCTTTCTCGTTCGAAAGATTACGCTTTGAATATAACGCTAATTGTCATTTTGGGGGGTTGCTAGTTGCGAAGTACCTTATTTTTGTTTCGTTATTCAAAATTTTACGTTTTAAATATAACGTTAATTGTCTGTTTGGTGGGCTGATAGTTGTAAAGTTCTTGTTGCATCTCCCTGCACTGTTTTTGAGTGAGCTATATGCATAAGTACATACTGAGGTTTGCCGGTTGCCTGATATTTTTTATTATTGATTTCAAGACATCTGCCAGATAGTTTTCTTTATTGTTTGTAACCAAACTGTACATATTTTTCTCGCTTCGCTAATCATGGGACTTCAATATTTCTTTGTAATTTTTCAGTGGTTGTTTTTCTTTTGTTGCTGTATTGATGATCTGTTACAGATTCAAGAACTTTATAAAACAACATAATGTTTTGTCGTGGACCTCATTACTTATGTTTTCAACTTCCTGTGAAATTGCCTTAGAATATAAAACTGTTAAGCATATGAGAGAATCTTTTGCATTGCAGGCGGATGTAACATATTCGTTGGTTGAGCCATTGTTGATCATTTGTACAGAAAATTGTTTTATAACGTGACAGATCTCTGCTACTAATCACTATTAGATTTTCGAGTCATTTGACGTTATGACATGACATGACACGACATGACGTGGGGTTGGTATGGTCATATGTTTACAGACTTCATACGGAAGGATAATGTGATATTTTGTAGTGTCTAAAATTCTTCTTTGTGTAAACACTGAATTGTGTGATAGCTGTTCCTTCCTTCACCGATGAGAGCTAACTGCAGACTGAACAAGAATATATCTGCATCCATTTCCTTGCTCTAACTAGAACACCAAAATACGGATTTTTGCTTCTTCAGAAACTTCAACAAATGATAATGGTTCTAGCTGTCCCTCTCGGAGTTAACGCTAACAGCTTTGTGAATGTTATTATACTGCCTGGTTCTGTAGTTTCCTCCTCAACAAACCAGGAAGGAATCAGAGTGAAACAGGACTGGTAAAACATATCCACTGTCATACTTGTGATCATTTCAGCTCAGTGGTCTGGTCAAAATGTTTTAACAATAATAGTCTAATAAAAAGAAAAAAAGTATCAGTTAGCTCATCTAAAAAAAGTATCACTCAGCGTCTGAGCGAATGTTGTCATTTGTTAAGATTTATCTTCATCATCCAAAAGCAGTCTTGGTATTGCGGAGAAAGTTAGGCTTTGGATTTTGCTAGACAGTAATGTTTCGCTCATTTTATACCTATGTACATTAATGAGTGATTGATATTTTGCATTATATGTGACATCACAATCAGAAAAACAATTGACATATACATCAAAATAGGTCGGAGAATGACCTAGAAGAAATGGTTGACTATTTTTTTACTAATAAGTCACAGAAACATCGGCTATGGAAGTTAAAAAAAAGAAAATAGCAGATCAACACGAATACAGACTAAATACTTCACACATACTAACGTTGACGAAGTGAGTATCAATCTTGGTGCGTCAATAGGAACGTACATCAGAAAGCTTAAATCAATGAGCATCACTAGAGTAAATCCCTTGATACAAGTCGAGGTATTTCGGACTGAGTGCTGATGGATCTTGTTTGTAGAAGCATTCTTCCGGGAAACGTGAAATTCTAGAGTTCCTGCGTAAGCCAACGAAAGGAGGCTTCGTAATTCATTTACATTAATTCTTTTGTAGGTTTTCTCATGACTCAGACTGCGAAGTGTTCGGTTTTGTGACCAGTCTTTTAAAAAGGAATTACCGATTCATAATTCTGTAATGAGATTCTGACACAGGTGTGTGGTATATGTAAAAAATCGTTTATTATTATTATTATTATTATTATTATTATTATTATTATTATTATTATTATTATTATTATTATTATTATTATTCTGGATTCGAAACCGATTCACATATACATGTGTCAATAATTGTCATCAGCACTATTAAGGTGCTAACATAAGGTGATTAAATTTCTTTTTGCAAAATTGTTATTCCGGGAACTTGCAAAACAAAGATATAGACTCAGCTACCACTTTCGACATTATATGATATATTTATGCTACGAATATACTAATAATATATGATATTTGTATGAAAATACCAATTCGACAAAAAAAGGCAAAGAAATGAAAAAACCATATATTTGTTATATGAAAAAACATCAAATTTTCTTACTTATAGTTTCGTAGAAGTGTCTAATGCTCTTTTATCATAAACTGCATGAAATAAAGAAACATTTTGCCTTCAGTTTAAGGTAAACCGGTATTCAGTTATACCGATACACCTGTAGATGCAGCCATCTTTTTCTTATCGCGTCATTTTCATTAGTTTACGTAGGCAAACATTGCAACATTTAGGCATGGAGACGAAAAGAAAGTCAATTGAATCCACATTGCAAACGGGAATTCTCAGTCTCTCTTCTCGTTGAATTATATAAACCATTCAGCTCTTGACTGCAGATCTTCACCGGTAATACTGTCACTCTGAGCGAGAGGACTCAGGCCGACAAAGAGAGACTTTTCTCAGTGCTCGAGGACAAAGAAGAAGAAATATTACCTCTAGAACTGAGTTGCAAGCAGGTGGAAAGGGAAGAGCTGTCCTTCCTATTGTTCGTGTTTCTCAACAGCTTTCCGATGATGCGTGAATTCTCGGAAGTACCTATGTTGTTGGATCTATTGTGTGTATATGGGGGGGAGAGAGAGAGAGAGAGAGAGAGAGAGAGAGAGAGAGAGAGAGAGAGAGAGAGAGAGAGAAGGGGGAAGGGCGAGGAAGACACGTAATGATTCAATGAGATTTAAACCACTTTTCTGTCAATACCGCCGGAGCCTGAAGAGACTTTTAGCTTGATAAATTGAGCTAAACATGGAAAGCCCGTCAATGAAATAACTTCATAGTAGTGTGTATTTTTTTTTTTTTTTTTACGTTCCGTGAATGATCTTCAATAGACACTATCTGTATAGTCGAATATTTAAGCCGTTAGTATCAATGGAAAGGTGAATGAATAACACTTTCAGAAAGGAGAGAGAGAGAGAGAATTAGTAACCGCAGGCATCTTTGTGACATTGCATGCACATACATCAACCAGCTCTAGGAATTTTCTGATACAAAGATGCAGCTGAGTTCTTTGAGGTATCTTTTTGGAAGTCGAGTTTTCAATCTGCAAGGCCTCGTGCATGAAACACCTCAGGTAGAAGGGCACTTCCAGGAGGACGTGGAATGAGGATGAAAAAGAAGAGGGGCTGATAAGAAAAGACGAGTATATAACAGAAATGCAGAGAAATGCAGAAGACGCTTGAAGCAACTCACTTAAAAAAAGAATAATAATAACTTGAGGACAGAGAAAATTTTTGGATGATTATACTCTAACGCCTCAGCGAATCTTTTGCTTAATGGAAATATTTCAGTGACAGTTTGACTTTCGCTTTCTCCCTTCCCATTTTAAAGTGAGGTAAGTGGGAATATTTAATGAGGACATCTTTTGCTTGCACCATCCGGCACTTTCCCCTGATTTCACCTGGGAATTATAAAAAGAGGAACAGTTATTTTGCAGTCACCAAAAGCATAACATCTCCTTTTCCTTTTTTTTCTGCTTGTTTGTCTCCAACTGAATTCAGTATTTTTTTCACTGTCTACTTTCCTAAACGACAGTATCTCAGTTTTCCAGTCCTCCTAAAAACTTTAACATTTTGGTTTAATTAAGCGATAAAAATATTTGAATTCATGAATCACCTTTCGCTTCAGTGTTTTCCAGAAGAATTCTATGAAAGTTTTGTATTTTTGGCATCCCCAGGGGCTCTATGCCGTCATCCTAAAATGACTCTTTGGTTCACACCCAGTATCCACGGAAATGCCTTTTGGTCGATGTTCAAATGATCTCGCAAAGGGGCTTTGAAGTATCTTGGAGAAGCTCAAGGTATTGATGAGGACGATATGGTGCAAAATGTGGTTTTCAGGAGTTAAATATGAGGTACACATTCAAAGGACAAATGTTTTTTATAAGAGAGGTTCGTTGGTCTTAGTACCGTTTTCCACAAAAATCACTATTAAATATATAATAATTTATGATAAATGGACTCAAGAGGCATTAACTCCTGACGTACAAAGTTTTGTATACTTCTATTATTATCACAATTCAAAAGATAAACTGCTATTCAATGAAACAATCCTACAGGGACCACTGACTTGAAATTTAAGCTTCCAAAGAGTGTGGTGTCTATTTGAAAGAGGTGACAGGAGATATTAGAAAATACAGAAAGAAGAGCTCAGTTATAGAAGAGGAAAAAGATAAATTAATAAATTAATAGACACAAAAATATAAATAAATTATTAAAATCAAAGGTGAATTGTTTTAGGGTATTAATGCAATGCATCTTTGCTTGAGATTTTGAGCTTCTAATTTCACTGTCAGCTCCCCTTATTTGTTATTCCTTTTGGAAGGCTGACCACACAAATTCTGTTTCTTATTTAGAATATATTTCATGCACAGAAGTTACTGCAATATTTACTTCAAGAAGCTTCTAATTTCGGTTACATAACAGTCGCGATCCAGACATACTGTGACTTGAATTGAGCATATTAAATTTGCAATTGCAGGGAATCCTTGTGGCATTTTCAGTACCTTGGAGAGGAGAAAGTTTCAGTAAAGAAAATCATTCCTGAGAACATTTAAACTCCTCATTTAATTCTACATCTTTCATTTGGATGTTGAATCCTAAGTATGGAGAAGGGGACAGAAATATGAAGGACATTTAAAAACTAAGGTAACGAATATGGTTCCTACCTAAGTCCTCTAATAAATCTTCCCTAGTACCTGGAGAGTATCAGGGAAATTACCGGTAATCAGAGATGTAAGTTAACCTCATTATAGGTTTTTTTTTATCTTTAATCGAGATTTCCAATTTTGAAGCGTCCCTTCGACCCCTAGTTGCAACCACTTTCATTCCTTTGACTGTACCTCCGTTCATATTCTCTCTCTTCCATCTTACTTTCCTCAACCCTCATAGCAATAGTTTCACAGTGCAGCTGCAAACGGTTTTCCTCCTGTTACACCTTTCAAACCTTTCTACTCTCAATTTCCCTTTCAGTGGTGAATGACCTCATAGGTCCCAGCGCTTGGCCTTTGGCCTAAATTTGATATCCCATTTCATCGAAAACTTTCGTTTCGAATTAAGTTCCAAGAATAGCGTATTCATGATGTGCTAAGATGGTAGTAACTTCCACAATATAAAGTATCGGAGATTGAAGGAACATATTGACTAGCTGTTCATTTCTTTGGAGAAAGAGCAAAAACTTTATAGAAAAAACACAACTTGGGCAATATTGCTTTTGTTCAGTAAATTTTCTCTTTTCACACACACACCTACACACGTATGTATATATATATATATATATATATATATATATATATATATATATATATATATATATATATATATATATATATATATATATATATGTATGTATATATATATACATATATATATATATATATATATATATATATATATATATATATATATATACATATATATATATATATATATAAATATATATATATATATATATATATATAATTATGTCCTTGAATAACTCCGGCAGGAAAAAGAAGCAATTCAGAATGAATGATATTGGTTTGACAAAAATATAACCTGATTCGATGCCATAGGGAAAGTAACCCGCCCCCCCCCCAAAAAAAAACCTTTTCAGACTATACCAAAGTTTTATATATATTTTTTCTTTGGATTCCTTCTGACCCGTAGGCCTAATACAAATGCAAATAAGCTAATTCTGTATGATCATTTTATGCATGGAAAGGCTGGCTCCACCCAGCACTGAACTACCAGTAGAAGCCTCGGCACGCGAGAGATGGGGGGAATATAATATCTAGAACGCAGTAATTTCCAAACTGAAGGATTTTCATTAAAACTTTGCCGCTTCTTGCAATGAATCCAGGTGATAACAATTGATGACGGTACTAACAACGGCGCCTTTGGGAAACATTTGAAAAGCAGTACCTTTGCCGACTGGCATTTTCCTGTTTTAGCTTCTGTCTCCTTTGTTATCCTTTAGTAGTTCATCGAGACCACGAAGTCTTTTTTTCTAGCTTCTGTAAGTATACATTGAAACAAGACAAACTTAGAGAAGCTGGGCAGTTAGTTATATCGAATAGAAAAGTAGGAACGCATGCAGAGTCAGAGTGAAAGGTAGCCTATACATCTAGGCAGCTTTGTCGAAGAAGGAACTTTGCCACTCACGGCATACCTCAAGTGGGAGTCTTTCTCCTTCTCGTTTCGCCATCTTTCACGGGGTGTGTAGTCAGGGGAGCATCGACTCATCACCCAATAATATATCCTAGAAACTGGCTAAAGGAAGGAATTGTGGAAGAGGAGAAAGGGCTATTTGCTTTTTTTTTTTCTCTCTCTCTTTTTCCGTTCTTTCAAAGAAGTGCTCTGAAGAGAAAAATAAGGAAACAGTACCGTATAAAATTTCTTGTTTTTGAAGGAATTTCTGTGTATTCCTGTTGAATTTGGAACAACCTAACAACACCCGAACCAGCACTTTCGTGATGGGCTGTTATCTTCTCGCCCCGCCCTCATTTTTTAAAAGCTATTCATAAGAACACTACCCTCTCATTTTACATTTTAACGTTAGCACTGATGAGGAACACCGTTCAAGTGTTCGAAAATCTCTTTTTATCTTACATAGTAAGATATTTACTGTATAATTGGGAATTTTTATTACAACAACAACAACAACAACAACAATAATAATAATAATAATAATAATAATAATAATAATAATAATAATAATAATAATAATAATAATAATAATTCATTTCAACCACGTACCCAAGTTAGCATTAATATTTGCATTTTCCTATTCTGCGATCTCGCCTTTAATTTGGATTTCGAATGAATAATCTGCTTCCATCCCCGGCTCTCCTCTTTCCATGTATGGTCAAGTCCGCTCCCAAAACTCCCGTTTGCCTCTCTCTCTCTCTCTCTCTCTCTCTCTCTCTCTCTCTCTCTGTTGCCCTTTTATGTCTTCGCTTCACGTACTTATCCCTTTTCCCCTTCCTCCGGCTTATCCCTATTCCCGTTTATTCTCCTTTCCCTCACGTCCCGGCCCCTGGTATCCTTTTACGACCTCGTTAGATCGCCGAAGGCTGTGCTCTCTCTCTCTCTCTCTCTCTCTCTCTCTCTCTCTCTCTCTCTCTCTCTCTCTCTCTCTTTGAATATTCAGAAGTTTATTCCTCTATTGTGAGCGTAAAGGCCTTTCCCCTGCACCTGTAGCATGTTTACTGCTCTCTTTCTTTTTCTTGAGGCAAAAGGAGATTCTGTGGAGGAAATCCTTGCGGTCTTTAATCAACTCGCAAAGACGCCCCAGTCATTAGGAATTTATTTCCTGTTCCATATTGTCAGAATGGGTCTTTTTATAAGAGAGAAAACTTAATTCTGTATTATTATTATTATAATTATTATTATTATTATTATTATTATTATTATTATTATTATTATTATTATTTGAATAAACCTATTCATTTAGAACAAGCCCACCACAGGGACCACTGATTTTCGATTCAAGCTTCCAAATAATAAGAATGCTATTTGATGAAAGAAGCAAAAATGAAAGTGTGAGACCGAGAGTGTTTGCCCAGAGAGAGTTTCGGCCAAAAGATAAAGGACCGCCTGGTGGCTGCAAACTTATTAGACAATAAAGGTTTGCTTTTTGGCGGTTAAAACAGCCCCTCCTAATTGGAAACACTTCATAATGCTTATCAGGCAGAGTTTTCTTCCGATGACTTTTATACGAAGTTTACCAATGAATATCACTTTGATTTTAAAATTATAAACAGGAATAATGCTGGCAATTTTCATCCTTCGTAATTTTTAGAAAAGCTTTTGAAACGCTATTATTATTATTATTATTATTATTATTATTATTATTATTATTATTATTATTATTATTATTATTATTATTATTATTATGTTAATAACACTAGCGTACATATGAGAATTTGAGGTACAATTGCATACAAAAAGAAATATATTTTTTGAAGCCTAAGACTTGAAGGTAATATTGTAAAATTTCTTACCATGAACAGAAATGACGTATAAATCCCACCATCTGTCCATGAAATGAGGTTGATAAGCAACAATATGACGTAGTTACAAAGTTCGAATTCTAATAATATTTGGTCTTTTTATTTTTAGAGTTAGAAATTATTGCATATTCAAAATGTATATATAATCAATATATATATATATATATATATATATATATATATATATATATATATATATATATATATATATATATATATATATTACTCTCAAGTCAGTCTCAGAGTCATATTAAGGCCTGAAAATGTAATGCAAAAGTTTTCCAAGTTCAAAGAGACGGTGCCCAAAGACCTACAGTCATCTGTACTCTCTGAGTAAACATGTAGTTGTTGTAATGCAACTTATATTGGATTATCAAAACGTCAGTTCTGATTCTTTTTCTATATATACTCGTATTACTAGTTATAATATACCGTCAGAGAAAAGCCATCACTCTGTAGTAATGAACGGTCAGTTGAGTTTTTATGTTTCTCTCTTTCCTTATGTAACTATCTTTGTATCTGCCTTTTATTCCGCTCTGTCCACATTTATCCTATTATCCTTCTCTAAGCTTTCCTCCACGCAAAAACTTGCTTTTCCTTTGAATGGGTTTGTCCTCAGTGTTTTTGCCAACTAGTTATTCGTGTCTTTCTAACATACTGTAATAATAATAATAATAATAATAATAATAATAATAATAATAATAATAATAATAATAATAATAATAACAACTTATTTTGAACGTATGCTGAAGTTATCCTTCTCTCCCTAGCTTCCTACAATGCACACTTTTATTTGTTAATATCTTTAAGAACATTACTTTGTCTTCACCTTTGCTTCTCTTCTTTCCATTTATCTGTATTTTTCCCAGAGCCTCTGTTTAGTGTTTTTTTTTCTTTCTTCTGACTTGCTCTCTCTCTCTCTCTCTCTCTCTCTCTCTCTCTCTCTCTCTCTCTCTCTCTCTCTGCTCGTTTACTCTTCTTCCTTCCCTCTCCCTCTTCCAGCTTTTCTTCCTCGACGATCTTTATAGAAGTTGCATTGCCGAATGCAATGGACTTTCTGCTTATTCAGCATCTCTTGGCCCGACGCCGTTGTTGGTCCTGCTTTCTTTTTTCGTATAGGGGGAAGGCAGGGGCCTTTCCCTAATGTTCTTCAGTTTTTACTGCTGCGCTTCGTGTCATTTTTTGACGGGGTTAATGGGAATTCCAGCAGGCACCGGAAGAAATGCTAGCATTTTTATTTCATCGCAAGGATCGCGACAGTCGGTAGGAATTTATTTCTTGCTTTGGTGAGTACGTCGTAGGGTGGTAGTGCCGTCAGTTCACCTCACGCAGTGCACTGTAGGCATTACTTAAGGATTTTTGCAGCGTCCTTTCGGCCCCTAGCTGCAACCATTTTCATTCCTTTTACTGTACATCCGTTCATATTCTCCTCCTTCCGTCCTACTTTCCTCAGCCCTCTTTTAAAAATTATTTCATAGTGCAACTGCGAGGCTTTCCTCCTGTTACACCTTTGAAACATTCTTACTGTCAATTTCCATTTCAGCCCTGAATGACCTCATAGGTCCCAGTGCTTGGCGTTTGGTCAAAATTATTCTATTCTGTTCTATTCTGATGCATGAGAACTTTCTTCTAAATAGAAAAGATCTTATTTCAGCAGTGCCAGCGCTGTTAGCTCCAGAAAGCAGTGAACGATTATGAAATGATGAATAACAAGAGTCATAACCAGCTAACTGTTTACGGTAGAGAGTAGGCTGCTTTCTTCATCTTAACGATTAATGGAATAAGGATTTTTCCTTGTAAAGTCTGGTTGATGTTCATCAGATATCTTTGGTCATTACTTACTGAGAACAGGTCGTAGTCTCTTAACACCCAGATTTCTAAATGACTAGCCAGCTCCAGCCATATCTGAATGGAAGCGTTTCATTTCATGGGAGGTTCTGGTGAAAACTTGGTCTGTGAGGTCGTATATTAATCATCATAATTTATATACTTCAGTACTTCGTGAGTAGGGTGGAAATGCCAAAGTACTCGATTACTGCTGTCGTTTGTGACGGGACAAACACGTTAGATTGCAAAATATAAATAAATAAAGCAGAGCTCAAATTTCCTATAACCCAGAGAGTCTGGTGTTAGCACCAATGGACTGCCCTGAGGCTGAGCGGTAACTGAGTCATTCCCTTTTTCTTTCTATTTTCTATGATCTTTTACTCATGTCATTTCCTCCACCTTCTTATAACATTCCAGGTCACTGCTTATATTTCATAAGAAGACATCTTACCTTTTACAAAGTGTAATCATTTCTCTTTTCACATCAACTGCCTTCTGTTTTCACTCACTTCATTTCATCATCAACCTTTTTTCATTTTCCCTTTACTTAATCTGACCCATCCAGCTTTTATCTTGTTGCATTACTCCTTATTCTGCTTTCACTCTTTTACCTCAGTTGTCCAAATTTCTTATCCTTCCATTCGATCTCTCGTAGACGAACATCCCTTCCCTGTATTCTGTCTTTCTATTATTCCACCTTCCTTAGTTTTTCACACTCTGACTCGTGCACTCCTTTCTGCTCGCTCTCTCTCTCTCTCTCTCTCTCTCTCTCTCTCTCTCTCTCTCTCTCTCTCTCTCTCTCTCTCTTCTCCCACTTTCTGCTATATGCATTTCTCCCTCCTCACCTCTTCTCTTGTCCAGTGTGTAGAGTTGTAGTTTTCTTCTTCACCTTCGTGATCCCAGATGTTTCCGCGATCTGAAATCGGTATTCCTGTCGCATCATCAGTTCCTCATGTCCATGCTGCATAAATATTTCTGTGTTGTGTCATATTCTTCTTATTTATCTTCTCTGATTATCTTCTACGATATTTCTGTGTGCTGAGAATAAGAATCTCTTCATATTAAACTGCTGTAATCGCATCAGATTTTAAACTGAAGGCCAACAAAAAACTATCTCAAATTAGCAATAAAAAATAATATTAATCAAGGGTATATAGCAAAATATACTCCCTGTTAGCAGTGGAAATCTCTCTTGATTGGGCCTTGTGTCAGCATCGTCAGTCGTCACACCGACAAATGTAATTTCAAGTTTTGCTCTCAGGCCTTGCATGCCTGATTAGTCCAGTTCATCTTCTGATATTTCATTTCATGTAAATAGACGTAATTTTAAACTTACCCTAACGTGTTTACTTACAAATACCTGTAGGTAGAGCCCTAAGTTCAGATGAAATCCCCGACTTTTCCTTGTTTTTTTTTATGATTTCCTGGGCCCAGAGCAGTCAGATGTAATACCAAAATAGAGGTAAGTAACGAAATCATTCATTCAGAGTCTATAACTGGCTCATGGTCACATCATAATATATATATATATATATATATATATATATATATATATATATATATATATATATATATATATATATATATATATATATATACATATACATATACATATACATATATATATATATATATATATATATATATATATATATATATATATATATATATATATATATATATATATATCGACGGGGTAACGAGGGAAAGCACAGAGCATTTTCATGATTTATTTTGTCTCACTTTAAATATATTGATGTAACCAGTGATGTCAAGATTATTTTACGTCTTTTTTACATTTTTTAAGTTTTTTAAGGTTTTTAAGTTTACGTTCTTGTGTTTTTTATATCTTTGTATTCTGATTTGTTTTTTAAATTTCACTATTCTGCTATATTTTACTTTTACTGAGGATGTCAATGTAGTAAATCTATGTTTTGTCGAAATATCCTAAGAGTTATTACGAGTAATATGGTGTTCAAATATTTGCAGCCTTGAAAATGCAACCGAGATGGTTTGTGAAACGTCGGCACAATAAATCATGAAAATGCTCTGTGCTTTCCCTCGTTACCCCGTCGATGTGGATTTGAGCAGTGGCTCCTGTTGTGATTGTATATATATATATATATATATATATATATATATATATATATATATATATATATATATATATATATATATATATATATATATTTGTGTGTGTGTGTGTATGTGTGAGGAAGTACATATGTGAATATTTATTACGATAAATGTTTTCTCCTTTCTGTCAAACCTACAGAAGCCATAACCTGGAGAGAGAAAGAGAGGGGGGATTAGACCCCTTAAAGCCTGTCACTATCAGTGTTATATAGTATCGTCGTCTTCCTCTCCCGTGACACTTCCCATTTCCCTCCTCTGGGCCAAGCGTTGTAGAAAAGGATTTCTTGGAAGGCCTCAAATGAACAACGCCTCGAGTCTTACCTTAACAGAAATCTCGCCCATATAGATTTCCGAGTCCCAGACTCACATTTTTTTTATGTTTATTATAGATATTGCTCCTGTTTTTACATTGTGAAGCCAACTGCAGGTCATAATTTTTGAGAGACCCAAATTTCATATTACAAATGCTTCTTTTGTGCTCTGCCCGTTGTGTTTTCTTAAGAAGAAATAATTCCTATAACAATATTTGTTTTTTGTAATTTCTTCAGAAGACAAAAAAATTCATTATCAATACTACTGTCATTTCCGGAACTTATTTAATCTATCAACCTGTGGCAATACATTCATGTTCGAAAATATAAAGGATAATCAAAAAGGTTTTAATTTTGTTCCACTTAAACTAAGGGCGTTACGTATGCCGCACCCTTATATATAAATATATATATATATATATATATATATATATATATATATATATATATATATATATATATATATATATATATACATATATATATATATATATATATATATATATATATATATATATATATATATATATATATATATATATATATACATATATATATCAGTGCGAGGGTGGACCAGGGAAACCAGTTGACTCTAACACATTTGTTTATTCCCAACGTTTCGTAATAATTTCTTTATTACATCATCAGGGATCTGTTGAGTGATGAATAAATTACTTAAGAAGTTACCGTAAAAGCTTTAAAAATCATGAGAAAAACAAAGTTCGCTAAATACAATACAGCTAAAAAACACAACAGAACCAAAGACCGCTAACCAACCTTAGGTGGAGAGAGCAAAAAACATGACGCTTACAGAGAGAGTTAACTCAGGCAAAGTTGAGTAACACAACTCTCAGCATGAGGCCAAAATAGAAAATATAAAAGAAAGAAAATAGATGCCTACTTCAGTTTTCTATGTTTTTGCTCCCAGTGAACCAGGTCAAAGAACAACTCGCATTTTGTTCCCCGGCTGTTTTCATATTTCAGTTCTTGAGTGGCACATACGGCTGGGTGTGTGGACACGAGAGAATGGACTCCACTGGTTAGAGCCATCCCGTTGGAAGATTTTCTACCCACCTGACTTTTTCCTTCAGTGAGTTCATCGAAAATACTGGAATTTCAGCCATGGCATTTTTTTTGCTTTGATTTTGTGAAGGGGTTTAAAAACAGTGAAATGGTATTTAGAGAATACAAATACAATTATTTGCTTTAAATTTCGACCATTTCCTTTTCTAAAGACAATAAAAATGATAAAGTTATTGTTATCATCATACCTTCTATGTATACTAAGAGCCTTGCCGCATAGTTTGAGATTATCAAAAGCTTCAGCCTTTTGACTCCAGATGCGACATAAATGATGAAGCCTTTTCCTGCCCCAGTAGGGTTCATTTACCACTTATTCCATTGTGATACCCAGATGAATATAAGTCTATTACAGCTGAGAAGTAAAAATATAAGTCGAATTTAGATGCAGTTTATTGGATTAATATTGTAATATATACATAACGTATAGGATAGGGAATAATATCCCCTATGACAACTTACTTGCTGCAATACATTTATTCCCTCTTGCACAACATCGTGGAAACAGCAGGAAAGTCTTTTTTCTTCCTTATTTTGTGTGGTGTATATGTACACAACAGCTCACACACACAGACGTACACAGATTTCGATCCACGGTTTTAACTATAAAATAAAGGATTGTAGAAAAAATAAGTAAACATATGGGCGTAAACTTTAAATCGGATGAGTTTTTCCTGCACTTTAGAAAGACCACATTTCATGGTGATAAAAGCAGCCCCGGAACGTTAGACCCGTTATTCTTGTCCGTTATTCTCCCTCTCCTTCGGTTAAAGAGTGTTCACTCACCGTCCTGTCTCCCTAAATGCAAACTCAATGCAGAAGTCACCTGGGGTAAACACTGACTTTAGGGTCTGGGCACTCGAAAGTTTAAGTTGGCGCTACCTTTACGCGTTTTGATTCAGAAATGACATTGCCATAACATATCCTCTTATAATTCACTGAAATGATAACTAGAGGATTGGACATGTAAATTTATGATACGAACGATAATAGCAGTCATTACGCTTTTTACTCTTGCTCATACACACATACACACACGTACATATATATATATATATATCTAACAGTAATAATAAAGGGAGAGGGTTGACCTTAGTTGCGCCTCCGCTTTCCTGCTTTGGAAACTGTTACGTTCAAAGACAGAGCTCCGGACATAACGACTCTTTCAACTTCCTGGAAAAGTTTTCACAAAGTTAGTAAGCACCCGATCATCCCGCTGTTTGTAAACCCTCCTTTAATATTAAGCTTAATATTAAAAAAACCTCTTTTCTTATATAATATTGTTAGGAACAATCGCTTGCCGATTGTTCCCTTGGTGGATTGTTGCCTCCTTTATTTGTGTTTTTTTCGTGCTGGTGAGTTTACGTCTGCCGTGGAGTGCTTCACAGCGTCAGTCAGGTTCGTAGCAGTAACGGATAGGGTCCAGGGTAGCAGCAAGCCAGTTGGAGTAGCAGCTGCAGGTATCCTTACCTGAAAGTCAGGTCCCGGCAGCAGACCCATGGAGAGTTTTTAAGGACGAGATGGTTGCCGTGTCGGCTCTGTCATGGTCGTCGTAGATGGAGGAGGACTTCAGTACGTTTCTTGGAGGACGAGATGGTTGCCGTGTCGGCTCTGTCGTGGTCGTCAGTACTGGAGGAGGACGTCAGCACTGTGCTTGAGGACGAGATGGTTGTCGTTTCGACTCTGTCGGAGTTGTCCTGCAGTGTTCCTTTGAGCTGCCAGTTTATGTAATTAGTTCTGCTGCCTGGATATTATTTGTATTTTTTTTTAATGGTTCATTATTTTGCTCGTGTAAAATTTTTACATGCATATTTTTACTGACCCAATTCATCAGTGTTGTTATTCATGTAATCTATTTGGACTTGCTGCTTTCTGATTTAATGTTTTGTAATTTTTATAGTGACTAAAACACAGCTCTTAATTTATTTAAGGATCCCAGTTAGGGTGACATATCTTTTCATACGCTAGAGAATTCTATGTTTTGTAATGTTTGTTGAGCCGCCCATGCTTATTTTTTTTTAACCTGACTCAGTGTACATTATGTATATAACTTTATTGTAAATAAATAAATTTTAAGGTAACTTTTTCGTTTTGTTCTGCTCCTCCCTTCTTTGTTTGTAACCTCTCGTCAGTCATTACAGCCCAATTGCTTGTTTATTTTAAAGAACCTATCGATCTCGAAAAGCGAGATCGTAATAAATATATATATATATATGTATGTATGTGTATATGTATATATATACATACATATATATATATATATATATATATATATATATATATATATATATATATATATATATATGATTATAATCACTTTTGTACGTGATTCATGTATCACACATTACCACAGGTGAAAAATAAGGGACAGGGTGTAGGTCCTGACCGGTTTCGACTTTATTTTCACCTGTGGTAATGTGATATATATAATATATAATATATATATATATATATATATATATATATATATATATATATTTATTATATATATATATATATATATATATATATATATATATACATACATATATATTATATACAGGGTGTTTCGAAATTAGAGCCCCCCCCCCTACAGCATAAACTAAAATTGATATGGACAAAAACAAAAGTAATTCAGAACAGGCATTTATTTAAGTTTCTCTCCAAGTATTTAATATTTGTGTGGCCTCCATCTGCCTGTACCACAGCGTGCATTCTTGAGGGGTATGATTTCAGGAAATCGCAAAAAAGCTGAGACTCAAACTCCATTTCCCTGAGCACTTTGGTCACCTCTCTTCGCAGGTCGTCGAGGCTTGGTATACCAGCATAGTTCACTGTGCATGCTTCAACACGATTCTTTAAGATACTACCAGTGTTTTCACACACATTAAGGTCAGGGGAGCTACCTGGAAATTCACTTGACGAGAAGAAATCAATACCACTGTTTTGAAGCAGCTCCTGTGTCTGAAGAGCCTTGAAACATGGTGCCTTATCATGCAAAAATGTGGCTTCTTCAACAGATAACGGATTTTCAGGATCTTTGAGGAAAGGAAATACTCCACCAGTAAGCACAGTTTCTCTGAAGTATTCGCCATTCCATGACTGTTCTTTTTTCTTTGATGATCCACATTAACCGCTTGGCTGTGAAACAGATAAAAATTCCCAAACATTCAGAAAATTTCACAACTTGGTGATAGCGCACGTCATCGCTGATATCATCCAACTTTGCAGCCCAAATGATGTCATTTTTATGATTTGGCTCCCTGACTGTGTAAATGAAGAATTCATCTAATGCGGCAACATGGAGTCAGCTTCATCCCAATCTTTAAGAAATGAACCACAAAACCATGCATGGTCTTCTCTCTGTTGCTGAGTTGATGTTGGGCTTGCTGATAACATGAAAAGGCTTGATAACAGATTTTTTCAACTGACGATATACAGCACTATAACTTCTCTTCTTTCCCCTTTTTGTTTCTAGTTCAAGCGGCAATTTACACATAGACTTTCTTGGTCTACCCACTGCCTCAGCTGTGATGTCTTTTGACTCATGGGAAAGGACTTCAGGCCTTCCAAGACTATCACTCTTCGCGATGACAGTCATGTGGATTTTTGTTCCAGTTTCTTTTAACAAAGGATTCATCTCTTTTAATGTATTTAGCTATCCAGGAACATGAAATGAAGAGGCGTTTTTCCTCCATAGGGGCTCACAGGGAACCTGCTGAACCTTGAGGCCATTGTGTGGGTCTGGCGGAAAGCCCCTGAGGCAGCAGACAACATTTACAGCATAAAAACTGAATGCAACATTGAAGAAGCCAGAGTATCTTTAACACTTCTAGAATTATAGCATCAGCAATGAACACAACACTTTAGGATGTCTACCTGTTTCACCTCCAGGGTACAAAAAGGCTCTACAGTACAGCTACCACCCTACTTACGAACATTCATAGATATGAACAGACAGGGTCACAAGTTCAGATTTTGCTCTGCATGCCTATTCTTCCAGTAAGAATCTTTACAAAGAACAGAAGAACACGAGAAAGAAGAAGAACCTGTTCCTTTATCCCATTCCCTAATTATCCCGAGTATTCTCGTGATTAACTACCATGTGTTCTTCTTACAATCACTAGAACACTCATTCATACTCGTAATGCAATCCTCCTTATTTCTTTCTATCTTCCCTATTTAAGTTTTTTGATGAAGGATGAATTCCCATTTTCTATATTCCCTCTCCCCATATAAAATGTTTAGTATGCATTTTTGTCAACAGGTGGTGGTGTGCTTTGTTTACTTCGTGAAATTCCAATGTCCGATGCCACTCGTGCGAAATTGCCTCCAAGTTCACAACTTTCAAAGCGTGGAAAAATTACAAAATTTTGAATTTTTCTCACGAATCTAAATTTTAACTTCTTCTTTTTTAACTTTGTAGCATCCAAAGTAATTCTTTATAATACTGCATGATTTAAAAATACGGTGAAAATAGTATAATTTGTGACTCCCGAGTTAACTTCGGAATGTAAACATCAACAAAAATTGTGCACTACATATTCAAAAACAAATTACGAAAAATTAGAATAAATTGGATTATGTAGAAAAGGGCCAGCCTGAAATCTCTGGCTGCAAAGTCCTCCAAAAGATCGGTTTTTACATGTAGATTTGATTTCTAATCAAAATTATACCTAATAAGTTGACTGTCCAATTCAAACCTTTTCTTCCAGTCCCACGAGTCATATCTTAACTTCGAATTGTAGCATATACAAGTTACTTTGGCGGTCTTGTTACACATTTACCTTCTGATATTGTTCGAGGATCACAAAAAGACATCTCTTTCTATCCTTCCTCACAAGAGAAAGGCAAAAGGATTCTCGAATAACACTGGCAGATTTACACTTACCAACTTCATGCTGCTGTTGTTGTTGATGCGGTGTACTGAAGGACCTCTCTTGATCAGTCTCCGAGCGTTGTCTGGTGTGTCCAGTCCCAGAGCAGGTCCTTTTGTAGCTTGTAGGGCAGGATCCGGTAGAGGGTGACGAGTCCGGGTCATGAGGAACTCCGCTTGCGCCGCCAAGTAGGAAGGTTCTGATGGTGACTTTTTTGGGGGGGAGTTGAAGTGAACTGGGCGTGTAGGGAGTTCTGTCTATCGATTTGTTGACTTGCATTTCGAGGAATCATCGTTGGCATTGCGTACATAGGCTAGAAAATGTACCTGTTGGCAAATTCAAAATAATAATAATAATGGTGAAGAAATCCAAAGTTGTGTAAGTGCAAATGCATATTAAAAACATATACTGTATATAAACGAGATCTTTCGGGATTCTGCTCAATTCTCCTTCTCAGTCTGACCTTATAAGGAGCATCGAGCAATTTCTCGAAAGCTCTCCTTTGTATTTCTTCACTATTTTTGCGTTCATGCTCTTATTTGATTTTATGATTAATAATAATAATAATAATACTAATAATAATAATAATAATAATAATAATAATAATAATAATAATAATATAACAATAATAATAATAATAATAGTAATAATAATAATAATAATAATAGCATCCTGTGGTTCAGCCCAAGGCCGTATTAAGATATGCCCAGTGCAGATAGTACAAAACAGAACAAAAATTTAGATAATAGAGATTAAAGAAGCGATAACGGAATGTTACACTCAAACAGTGCTGACACTAGTGATAACAATAATAATAGTAATGACATCATTGATATTAATAATAAGTTACAAATCATTTTCTGCCAGTGACCATATGCAGGTAGAAAATATAGGTACAGCTTGCTAAGAGGGGACAGTTACTTACACCTTTGAAATACAGTAACAACAACAAAAGTAACAACAACAACAACAATAGTAATAATAATAATTATAATAATAATAACTATTTCTATAGTATACATTACAGTGGCAGTGATGGGATAGCTATTACTCTAAAACAATTCTCCTTGTATTTTGATAATTTACTTACATTCTTATCTATTTATTTATCAATGTGCTAGCTTATTTTTCCTTTTTCTGACAACTGATCTATTCTTTCTGTATTTCCTATTACCTTCTGTTACTTCTTCCAAAAGAACACCATATTCTTTGGCAGGTTGAATTTTAAGTCAGTGGCCCCTTTGGTGGGATTGTTCCATATGGATAAGGTTCATCTTCTGAATAATAATAATAATAATAATAATAATAATAATAATAATAATAATAATAGTAATAGCTGTTTCCACGGCATTTAATTTATACAGAGTTTTCACTATTCTTATTATTAGCTTTTTTCTTCAGCCTGTAAGTCAGTGGTTCTCAAACTATTGTGAGATTTTTTGCGTGGCGGTCTCTTTACAAGTTTTAGATTGCTGGGCGGACCTTATGTAAATTAATTTCAATTAACATTACAAAATATACTGTACGGTTATTGAAACAACACATTTTTATCACAAATTATATACTCAGAAAATGGTAACATTAAGGTAATGAAACAACAAAACTATTTTTTTGGAAACCAGATTACATATTAAAAAAAAATGGAAACCTTAATGTACTGAAACAAAAACTTCTTTTTTGTTTGACAACCAGTTAATTAATAAGAAATGCAACCTATATGGAACAAAAACGTTTTTTGGCCAAAACATATATAATCAGAAAATGGCAACCTTAGCTATCAAACGTATGTTCAATGGGATGGGTGCATTTGCTTTGCCTGAACCATTTCTTCTAGATTTGGCTTTGTTTTGGCCAGTGCAACTCTCATATCATTTGTTGCTTCTAATCTGTTTCAGGACTTTGTTTTGATGGCAAGTAGTGTAGAAAATGGTGACTCACACTCATAGGTGGTTGCAAAGGGAATCAGCACTTTTAGAGCCATCTTCACAACACCGGGATAGGATTGTGCCATTTCAGTCCAAAAATCACTACAGCACATTTCGGGAAAGTATGTTTTGCACCTGCATCATTAATCAACTCAATAAATTGTTCTTGTATTGAATAATCTTCCGGAAGCAGATCATTAATGGAGAGTACAAATGGGTTGTTGATAAACTGATAGTATTTTTCAAAATTTTGTAGGTTAGGAAAATAATGAGTTATTTCTTCACTAAGGAATAATGCAGGTTGTTTCATCAACTCAATGATATCGTCTTCGACGTTAAGCTCATTCTCATCAGTATCTTTATTTAATTGTGGAAATGGGGCAAAATTATTCTTCTCTAGCTTAGAGAGCCACAGTTCGAGCTTCATTTCGAAAGCAATCATTTTTTCATGGCAACAGAGCACTGTGGTCTCTTTTCCTTGCAACGACAAATTGAGGGAATTCATGGATTCAAATATGTCTACCAACAATGACAGGCATATAAGAAAACGGACATCAGAGAATTTTGCTTGAATGTCTGGCTTAGTGTCTAGCAGAAATGGCTGCATTTCTTCACACAGTACGAAAACTCTATTCAGTACTTTCCCTTTGGAAGCCACCTTAAGTGTGACTGCAACAAGATTGTTTCAAATACGGAATCACTTTCTTTGCATAATGCAGAAAACAAACAAGAGTTGAGTGCGTTCGCTTTAATGAAGTTAACTACTTTAATCACTTAAGTTCCTCGTTGGACGAGTTAGTAGAGTTCTCGGCTAGCACTCTGCTAGGCCCGAGTTTGAGTCTCCAGGCGGCCAATGAAGAATTAGAGGAATTTATTTCTGGTGATAGAAAATCATTTCTCGGTATAATGTGGTTCTGATTCCACAATAAACTGTAGATCCCGTTGCTGGGTAACCAGTTGGTTCTTAGCCGCGTAAAATAAGTCTAATCCTTCGGGCCAGCCCTAGGAGAGCTGTTAATCAGCTCAGTGGTCTGGTTAAACTAAGGTACCCGGTGTTTCGAAATTAGAGCCCCCCCCCCCCCCCTTCAACAGAACCAATGGAAAGTTGTGAAGTTTTTTGCTATAGCCTATCTCCAAGTACATTACTTTTAGTTTCTATTAAAATAAGTTTCTATTAAGCTACTTTTCATTTTACATTTCTTGTATTTTCAGACATGAGTGAC
>JANJGK010000046.1:1234808-1237308 GCA_039081455.1 Macrobrachium rosenbergii | reverse complement strand
AAAACGACTAGAGAGATGCCCAACAATAAAATCAAAATCTACACCTGGACAGGATTAAGCCGTTAACACAGACACTTGGAAATTCTAACCCTTTTGCTTTTACGTACCCAAATATCTTAGCTAAAGCCCTGATTAACTTCCAACGAATGCCACTCCCCAAAGACTCAGGAGTATACGAAATCCCTTGCCTCGACTGTGACAAATCGTATGTCGGTTTTACTGGTAAATCACTCACCCAGAGATTAATACAAAATAAAAGGTCAGTACGGTATGACCATCAGAGCTCATCTGTTGTTAACCAAATAAACAACCATAACCACAAGATAAACTGGAATTTGTCACCTATAATTTATAGCACAGCTATCTGTTCAAAAGCCAAAAAGTAGAATCTGCAGATCCAACAAAGAAATACGATGAACCTCTCAAAAGGAGCGTGGGACTCATCTTCCCCCAACCAGCGATTAAGAAGTTTCAGAAGTTATCAACTGGAGTAATGTAACGGCTGTCTTCTGGGAACCCTTGATATAAATACCACCTGTCTGTAATTGTTGCTTCACTCATATACTTACCAGTAGAGGAATACAGTTGATCTCTGAAATATAGCATTAGCTTCCTACCGTTTGGCTTTTTTTATATATATAAACTCTTTATCTTGAGTACATCCAATATATTTCAGAGATCCATCAGGAAACAAAAGACTGCCTTGGAAGGGAAGACTTGGAATACTTCAAAAACATATCATTAGCAGGCAAGTTCTTCAACGGAAAGGGATTTTACCCAATTCTCAATTTACTGTTTTTTTTTTTTTTTTTTTTTTGTAATATTTCCTTATGTCATTATTGAAAAGTAAATGTTACTAAGTTTTGTATTTGCTAATTTAGTACTATAGTACATGATTTTGATATTACTTAGGCCAGCCCTATGAGAGCTGAAAGTCAGCTCAGTGGTCTGGTTAAACTACTTTAATAATAATAATAATAATTGATATTACTTAGACACATCGGGGATGTTGCTTTTAATAATTTTAGCTATGCGGATGATCTAGTTATTCTCGCTACCACTGCTAGGGCATTTCAAAAACTTCTGAAGATTTGTGAAGACTTGGCCACAGAACGTGATATATTATACAACACCAGCAAAACTGCGTGCATGTTGATTCCTTCATATAACAACAAAAGTCAGGAATGCCCAAGGGTTTCATTGTAAAATGACTGATTACAATTTGTAAATTCATTCTCGTAACTGGGCAACAATTACTAGTAACAATAAGAGTAATGAAGATATTGAACAACAGCGTCGGAAGCTCTTTGTGAGAGGGAATATGCTTATAAGAAAATTTAATTTCTGTGATGATGAAACTAAAGTTCAATTATTCAAAACTTTTTGTACGACAATCTGTTGTTCTTCACTATGGTTTCACTACACACAAGAAACTTTGGGAGGACTAAGAGTGTGTCATAGTGATATAACAAGGGGGCTCCAGGGGATCGCCCGAGGTAATGGTACTTCACATGTTTTTGTGACGCCAGGGTTTGCCCTGCCTTGGTGTTATCCGGCGCCACGCAGCACTATTTAGTTTAAAGCAGAGATTGATAAAAGACAGTGATGCTTCTTTATTATTTACATTACGTGATGAATGGCGCAGAATACTCTACTGACAAATGAAACTGCTTTTTTTATGTTTTATATTTTGAATGATTTGTGCATTACGTTTGTTATGTAGATGTGGAATAATATAGTTGTTATTGAGCTTATTTATGCTTGCTTTTTAAGTCCAGTTGCATGACCATTTTTTAAGTTTTTTTTATATTTATTGGTAAGATACATACCTTGGTTGTGATAATTGTATTTTTTCTATAAATTTGTTTGTTTGATAATGAATCAAAATTGTAGCCTCTTGGCACCAATACTTTTGTTTGTAAATTTATTGTATAGAATTCATATTTGAAATAAAGTATTATTATTATTATTATTATTATTATTATTATTATTATTATTATTATTATTATTATTATTATTATTATTATTAGTATTATTATTATCATTATTATTATTGTAAAATTAGGAAAAAGACCTTCTTTATTACAGGTTTTGTTAAACAAAATGGCAGTTTCAACAGCATTTATTTTATATAGTAAACGCTCAGTTCGTCTTATCAATTGCTTTTCTTGCACTGGAATGGTTGCAAGCAATTGACCGATATTCATATCGGATATGAATATCTGTCAATTGCTTGCAACCATTCCAGCACAAGAAAAGCAATTGATAAGATGAATTGAGTGATTACAATATAAAATAAATGCTTTTGAAACTGCCATTTTGTTTAACAAAACCTGTATTATTATTATTATTATTATTATTATTATTATTATTATTATTATTATTATTATTATTATTATTATTATTATTACATGTAAAAGTATGAACAGGATTTAAAGTCCATAAGAGTGACAGGTAAGTGTTCATGGGATTATTTTTCCCTTCCAGGACAACAAGAACT
>JANJGK010000046.1:1117308-1227308 GCA_039081455.1 Macrobrachium rosenbergii | reverse complement strand
TGACAATATTGCTGAGGAATCAAACTATTTGTTGAACACAAAGATTTTACCTCGGGTCTCTCGACCTAGTTCCATCTGACTCCATAAATTCTTTCATCACATCTTAAAGCATTGAAGCTATGAAATGCATATATGTGTCCTTTAAAACTTGTAGCAGCCATATTTTCTGAAATAGAGCTCGGCCACCACATAAGAGCGTCTCGCTCTCCTCAACGGCAAACTAAAACAAAAGCATATGTATAAAACATAACAGAATAGGACTATGATCAATTAGCAATGTCTACTGCACTGCAGCTTTAAGGACTGCTCTCATGACGCACTTCCAAAGTCACTGGGGTTGAGTTCTTAGAGCCTTTACATGTAATCTTACAAACACGAATAAGCTTTACTACCCCCACAACAAGAATTATCAGTAAAATAGCTATTAAGACAATTAAAATTGTCGGCATAATATATTCCTGATACTCGAACATCACGGAATCGTCAATGTCTTCCAACGGTGGAACCGTCATTGGCACCTTGGTTGTAGGTACCTCCACTACCAAATGCTCGTTATGCGTATGACGCATAATTATCTTCTCGGAACTGTTGAATACAGCACGGCTAAGTACGAGAAATTCCGTAGACAGGATTCTGCAGGATGAATCGAGCTGCTCGGACCCTCGATGAACGAATGTCGTCGACTTGTTGCTCTGGCACATCATTGTAACTGCATACTCCTTGTAAAAACACAGCAGGAAGAGTACTGGTGGACTCAATGTGGTAATCTCGCAGGAACTGTCTAAAGTCACATTTTGTCGGAGTCTGTCTATGAACCAATGATAATTCACAACCACCCACAGACACAACTCGCAACTGGAAAACACTACTGTCACACACACACTTCTCTCTAACTAAAGCACAACTCGTCTTATAATCAACTCCCGAACCTTGATACTGATCTCCCAAAATGAACATGGTCTCTACTCTATCCCATGTCACTACTGAGTCTCCCAAAAGATCACTCGAAAAAGGTCTAATAACAAAAAGGTTTCATGTTACTGAACCCAAGAAAACCACTAATGCAAAAGTCAAACACTCACAATGTGAACTAATTCCAAGTTTGTATCTCAGAATAATCACAGTCAACTCACTATTAAGCACAATAACTCTACGGAACTCACTCATAAAAAAAACCTATCCAACAAAAAAAAAAACTCGAGAATCCTATCCAAACACTAAAAGGTATCATATCTCGTAAAAGACATGAAAGTTCTACTCCGGTTAGCAAACATTTCGCAACACCTGACTAACTCTCAACAAAATGGCAATTGACGTAATGGCAATCGCTCTCATGATCTCAACAACTACAACTACTCACAACACAGCTCCCTTTATTTAAAAAAAAGAAACTGAAAAAAAAATCCAAATACTCAAACACGATCTCCCAACCCGAGAAAAAATTATCAGACTTGTACGGTCCGATATACTAAATACCTCCCCAAAAAAAAAATAATCTTAAACAACACCCACATTGCGTCAGATGATGAAACACATCATAACACAATAACACACTAACACACGGGTCAAATCTCGTATGAAATTAGCCCATGTCTCAATTCCCAAAATCATTCGAAAGCAAATGACTAAGAACTTCAACATCTAAAATGAACAAGAGACAAAAAAAAATAAAAAAAAAAAATATCATATATATACAAATATCAACCCATCTATCCCTCTAACTATATACAAACGTTCCATTACATCCCAACTTTCTTCAACTTCGAAATATGGGTCAATTTCGTCACTCCAGTGTTTACATCTTTAACTACAAATCTATTCCCTCTTTTGATCTCTACAATCTCAAAAGGTCCGTGGAACTTCGGACTTAACTTATAATTCAGATCATTCCGAACATTCACTTTAACAAACACTCTATCACCCATCGAAAAAGCTACTCCCCTCGATTTCGCGTTACTTTTCTCTACCATTGCACGCGAACTAAGTTCAAGTTCTTTACTGATACGTGCAAATCTTTCTCTCGCTGTATTTATCAATGAAGTGACCGTAACATCACCCTGAACACACTCTGGTAACAAATCAAAAGGTCCTTTCAACTTGTATCCATACAAAGCTTCTGCTGGAGATATCTTAATTGTGTCATTCATCATAGTATTGATACTATATCGCACTTCATCCAAAGATCTGTCCCAATGTGTATCGGAACCTCCCACCGGACTCACTATTTCTCCCCGAAGTATGCACTGTAGGAACGTGTATGTCCTCTACATGCGATCTCTCAGAACTACTAATATCAGAGACATTAGACACCAAATATTTACTCTCTTCACCCACACAGGATTCGGTGTGTATTTCCTCATCCTCGACCGGAAAATATCTGCTCAATGCATCTGCAACTACATTATGCTTACCTTCAATGTATTTGAGGTTTGCATCAAAATCTCTCAATGTTAGGAACCAACGTGCTCTCTTGGGCGACAAATTTGGCTTATTAAAAAGCTCTAACAACGGTTGATGATCTGTAAAAATCTCAACTTTATTTCCCAACAACAACATCTTAAAATGAACAAGGCTAGAGACGACTGCGAAAGCCTCCTTGTCCACAACTGACATCAGCCTTTCGTTACTACCACGTGTTTTGAACTTTCTGCTATAAAAAGCAATTGGGTGTAATTTCCCCTCAAATTTCTGCATCAAACACGCACCTATACCTTCCTGACTCGCGTCAGTCACTAAGGTGAACGGTTGACTAAAATCTGGAAACTTCAAAACTGGTGGGTTCACCAAAGCGTTCTTAAGCTTCTCAAAAGCTAATTGTTGACTATCACCCCAAACAAACTTAACGTCTTCTCGTAACAAATCTGTCAATGGAGACGCTATTGTAGAAAAATTCCGCACAAAACGGCGAAAGAAACCCGACATACCTAGGAACGAACGAATCTGTTTCCTGGTTTTGGGAACTGGAAAATTCACAATGGCTTTAACTTTCTCATCATTCACTCTAACTCCCTCTTTAGAGATAACATGTCCTAAATAGACAATTTTTCTCTTCAGAAACTCACATTTGGCCAATTTGACCTTTAACCCAGCGAACCGTAATCGCTTAAGGACTTCTTTTAACACCTTTAGATGTTCTTCAATTGTATCTGTGCATATGAGAATATCATCCATGTACACAAACACCGACTTTCCTAACAAGCCATGAAGTACTGTGTTAACCAGTCTAGTAAATGTTATTGGGGACCCTTGTAATCCAAAAGGCATCCTATTAAACTCGTAATGTCCCTTTGGTACCGAAAATGCTGTATATTTACGGCTACTCTCACAAAGGGGAACCTGTAAAAACCCTTGCATAAGATCTATAGATGAATATATATTCTTGCCACCGATCTCAACAAACAAATCAGGCAAACAAGCTACCGGATATCTATCTGGGCATGTTTTTTCATTCAATTTACGAAAATCTACACAAACTCTAATACTACCGTCTTTCTTAGGAACTGCAAGCAAAGGAAAATTAAACGGAGAATTGGACGGTCTAATAATGCCTTCCGACTCCCACTTCTGAACTTCTTTTTCTACTTCTTCTCTGATCTTAAAAGGAATTCGATATGCTGGAATATATATGGGATTTGTACCCTTTTCTAGGCGGATTGAATGTTCTAAAACATCTGTAACTCCTAATTTATCTCCCTTCAAAGCAATGATATCTAGATATTCTTTCAACACTTTCTCTACTTTATCTGAATATTCAGGATAATCAACTTTAGCCAAGTGTTCATGTAGAACCTGACTTCGGAACTGTTGCTCCTCGTTAGGAAACATATTCCCGTCTCCACAAAAACTCACTAATTTATGCTCTTCATTAAACTCTTCAAAATCAATTACATAAGTACCCTTGTGATATTTTTTCACTGAGTCTTGATAGCTAACTAATTCTACTGAAGTCACGCCTGCGACTGAAATTTCATTCACTGACACCGTACTCATAACGTCTTTGAATTTCTCGGTTCCCTCAACAACGCACACTTGAGAAGGAAACTTTTTCTCTTTCAGCGACACTTTAACTAATGTAGGAACTCGCGGTTGCAATTCAATATCTTCCAACAAAAATCCTTTGAAAGATCTTTGCGGAATATCTTCACTCTCTAATGAACGTGTTACACATGTCTCCGACTGTGTCTTAGGTTTCTCACAAGTTTTTTTCCTGTGTATATATGGAACAAAACAACCCGACTCACCTATTGTAATCCCCTGAACTCCCGTAAGAATGTTGATGTTATGTCGCATACAAGAAGGGTGTCCTAGCAAAACCATTTCACCTAAGGCTAATCCTTCTATGACCAAAAATGATTCTACTATTGTCTTTCCACCGATACAAAGCGTAAGAAATGACGAACCTAAAATATTCAGTTTCCTCGCTTGTACATCACACACTGTCTCACTAGAAGGGACTAATTTGCACTCTGGAAACCTCGAGTGAAAAAGGTCAGCATTTACTAAGTTAACTGAGCTACCAGAATCAATGAAAATATGAATTTCATTGCCATTAGAGAATCCACGTACAATCGGCCTAGGTTCTAGTGACTCTACGACCTGATTAGTCATTATCCTGTGTCTGTTTTCGAACTTATCTTGTGAAAATTCTGCTGTTCCTTTGTGTATCTAGAACTTGCATCATGTGGAATTCTCCTGTCATATCTAGAAAAACCTCCCCGGGACTTCCCTGAATAATCTCTACTCTTTGTGGCTGGGCAAAATCTCCATCCATGATCTGAAGATTTGCAAACTGAACAATATCTCACTCTGCAATTTGATTTACTATGGCCTATTTTATCACAATTAAAACAACGTATCGTTGTGACTGATCTCTCTGGAATTTTCTTCGATTCTACTCGTGCACATGTCTTCGCTGTTGCATCATTTCCCGAATGCGAGCGACTATCATTATTCTGTGGTTTGGAAACCGCAGCTGACATCTTTGCACCTCCCTGTACAAAATTACTGTCCAGTGTCAGGCATTTTGCTAGATTTTTGTTAATCTGTGCAAACAAAAAGGATTCGTCTGTATCCTGATCAATTTTCTTATCAAAACTATCTACAATTACATCTGGGACTGACGTTAAAAGGCAAGCAAAGTGTAACAATCTTTCAAAATTATCTAAGGAGATATTATTTCCAGTTACCCATGGAGAACCTGTTATAGATTTCTTTAACTCAACTACTGCATCAAATAAATTCGCACTGTATGTGACTAGTGAATCATTGCCCTTCTTTATTTTGAGAAACTCTCGCAAATTCCGAACTGCGCATTCACGTTGAACTCCGCCATAGGTAGCTCGTAGAAATTTCTGCAGTTCATTCCAAGTTTTGCACCTTCTGAACCCGAAACTGCGTGCTCGTTTCCCAATATCTCCTTTATCTAAATCCAGAAATGATTTAGCCTCTGTTAAAGCTTCAGCGCCATTCGTAATTTTCTTGGAATTCAGATAATTGTTCACTGACTCAATGAAAGTTTCTATATTTTGGGTTGGCTTCCCCTCAACTAACCCTTTAAAATTTGTAATTCCCGCGCAAATGTTCGTCACTTTATGCACCACAATTGATTGGGATGTGCTTGCTGCATCGTCCGGCATTTTGTGAGTAATCACACGCCCTGAGCGTAACAACATAAAAAGAGAAACCAAAAAGAACACTAGAGAAAGGCACAAGTTACCCCCTCTAAAAGAAGAACAGAAAACGGCGTTCTGCGCAACTTACGAGAATGGGGTACTTACCAATTTTGAAACAGAAAACGAAGTACCTATCTCTCAACAGAGCTGTGTGCAGCCTGTGACGTCACCTACTCGACGGCGAAGCAAAAAAGACACCCAGCGCGTTTCTAGTTGAATCATCACTTTGCGTAATTAACTCACAATCGCCACTATTCACACTTATTTGGGTATTTTGTTAACCCCTAAATTGCTCTAGAGATCATCCAGATCTATTTCACAACTCCCCACTCCCAGTACTCGAATAGAAACGGAAAAAAAAAGGAAAGGTTCCCCGCATTTCACACGTAATCACGACCTACTCAGTCATTCAACACTGACCCGTCGCCTTAGCTCTTAGGTGAAGTCGCCTATGCCTTGGGCATCAACGTTACCAATTAGTCTATTAGCAATCTCCCTCTTTCGCCATCACTAAAGACGTTAAAATCATGCTGCCACCAATTTTTCAGGAAACGGGGGCAGAATTAACACCTTTTTGAAGGTGTACGTAACGTGCTCCAACGATCTTTAATCATGAAACGGAGGCGTATGAACGTTCGCTCACGGCAACCCTTACATCTATTTTTCTCCTCTTTCTCTCTCTCTCTCTCTCTCTCTCTCTCTCTCTCTCTCTCTCTCTCTCTCTCTCTCACCGTGTATCACCTCTCTCTCTCTCTCTCTGTGTATCGCCTCTCTCTCTCTCTCTCATCGTTTTCCGAAGTTCACCCACCCGAATCGCACTCATTCTCACCAAATCAATTAAATGGACCATTTAAAGAAACGCAATAGTTTCTACAAAAATAAGTTTATTATTCAAATAACCCAACAAGAAATGAACAAAACAAAGCAAAGATTAAAATGCATAATAACTGAAATATCGAGTTAGATAACTAAACTCTGAACTGTAAAACACTTCTGATTAACGAAGTCTCACTATGGCTAATAGCCTGAAAATATCCAAACTCACACATACTCCCCAAATCAATAATTAGTCATGTCAAAACCAGTCTACCACATGTTATTCAAACCAGTCCACACTGTCCACCGACATCTGTCCACAGACATCTGTCGGAAGAATTAAACATGATAGAAAACTCCCAAAAATATATGAAATGCAAAACACAATAATGGAAAGTGTAAAATGCATAGCCAAGATATGGCAAACGTAACATGACAAAATAATAATATGAAAGAGGTATGAATATTCATATTAAATCTCCCACACCAGTTCAAAAGTTCATAATGATTAGAAAATCATGGTAAAAAATCACAAGTTCAATTTTCTCCCATAAAAACAGAGATTTCAAAGTCTACCTTATCTGCTGTTCAAAGCCTGGATCCTCTCCAAAGCTACGTCTAGACAACTGCAGTTCTATCACGTTAATGAACGATCAAACTCACTTTTAGGGCAGATTTTGGCGTAATCTAGATCAAATTAACGCACGTACTCACGAATATACATAACACTTCGGAAGATCACCTGACTGACAATATTGCTGAGGAATCAAACTATTTGTTGAACACAAAGATTTTACCTCGGGTCTCTCGACCTAGTTCCATCTGACTCCATAAATTCTTTCATCACATCTTAAAGCATTGAAGCTATGAAATGCATATATGTGTCCTTTAAAACTTGTAGCAGCCATATTTTCTGAAATATATATATATATATATATATATGAATGTCTTTTCCTGTAATACTACAGTGTAATATTCATATATATATATATATATATATATATATATATATATATATATATATATATATATATATATATAGTCAGTATGCTGCCATTAGTTTCATTTAGATAGTTACTTTAAATTTTTATATTTTAAATTTGTTTAAATATTGTATTCAGGTATTCAGAATTAGCTTGTTTTTCTTCCTCACCGGTGGATCGCTTGTTAAGCATACTATTTAACAATTGTTTTTCTTTACATGGTCCATGGGTGTGTGTGTGGCCCCCTCCCACTCTCCCCGTGCGGCAGAGGGGTTTGTGGAAGCTCCTGTTGGAGAGTAGAGTAGAGTCAGTCTGTTTCTGGATCTTCAACAGGAGTGCTGAACTTGCCTATCTTTGCTGCTACTTTTTGATTATTACCTTCTTGCTGGTTGGCAAGCTGAATACTTTTGGATCCACTTTGACCTGCAGTTGCAAGGATTTAACTGCCTGTATGATTCAGCACCACTGATCCAGTATCACTGTCGGTGGGACCTCTCTTGTCCACGGTAATGTATTTATCTACTGATTGATAATGTGTGATCACGGCCTCTAATCCACTGCTGGCATATTGCGTGGACCTATTGTTTATCTATTATCTACCTCTGCCCGAGTGGATCCTGTGATGCCCCGCCACCGGGAGATTCTCCTCTGGCATTTGGGAGGAATAAATTAACCACGGAGGAGTTATTAGTGTATTAAATTTAGTGTGTATCATGGTAGGGTATTCTATCTTTTGACTTTCCTCCTCCTTTCTGGACCCCCTCCCTTTTTTGGTATGTGTGTGTTGAGGTCTGTCGTTCATTGTGTAAGTGTGGTTAATAGTTAAGGGTGTTTGGTTTTCATTTAATTTTTGTATCCTTGAGGTTCAGGTGTTACTTCTGTCTGCAAATTGTGTAATAAATTTAATAATTTTTAGCAATGTTTATTTTGCCCCTGAATTGGTCTTGCACACAGTTTAATTAGTGGTACGATGCCACCTATTGTGGACTTCGTATCTTGTTTGTGAATACATTATTTAGGACTTGAAAGTATTTATAGTGTAGTGGAGAAGTGTCCATTACAGTATACTATATATATATATATATATATATATATATATATATATATATATATATATATATATATATATATATATATATATATATATATATATATATATATATATATATATATATATATATATATATATATATATATATATATATATATATATATATATATATATATATATATATATATATATATATATATATATATATATATATATATATATATATATATATATATATATATATATATATATATATATATATATATATATATATATATATATATATATATATATATATATATATATATATATATATATATATATATATATATATATATATATATATATATATATATATATATATATATATATATATATATATATATATATATATATATATATATATATATATATATATATATATATATAACAACAGACTCTGTGTCCCTTTTAGGGACTTCTTTGCAAATTACTAATTTTATGAAAGTTGCATGTTGCATAACCTGCCACAATAGGGCAGAAATTCGTCCAAGCAAGATGGGGGGCAGGACTTCGAGGTGGAAACAGCTGACACGTCTCTGGAAATTATTCCCAGGTAAGAACATGTACACAGAAGATTCTCTCAATTTCAATAAACTATCACCATGGAGAGATAATGTACTCTATGTCACTGAGCAAGGGATTATTTCCTTAAATTAATTCACCTGGGGAATGCACATGATAAGCTTAATCAGGCATTTTATGTTGGGGGACGAAATTTTGGAAAAAAGGAAATGAGAGATTCAGTTAGAGAAACAGGAACTGGCACATAGTTGTCAAGTTTCAAACTTACTGGGCAACCCAACATTGCAGTATACGTGACTACAATGGAGCGTGGTCCAATATGCTTTGAGTTGACAACTTAGGGGGTGACTTGAAGCCCAAGTTGCTTGTGACCTTGGTACATGTGACTGTGACGGAACAAAAGCCTATGGCCAGAGTGGACATAGGAGGTAGGTGTTACTTCTGAGAGTGCTAAGTGGAGACTGCTTGGGATTGTTCTCTGTGACTTGCTTTCACCAGTTGTAATTTCCTTATAGGCCTTCAGGGCATGGAAGAGCGAGGGATGAGGGAAGGACTGCCGACATATCTGAAGGAGACAATTAATACCAGGAAAAGGGAGATCACAGGAATATAGTTCTTTGGACAAGTCTCTAAAGTGACGTCTAGCACGTCTATTACCCCCATGACTAATTAATCCCCTTACCTATGTGGACCCTTCATTTCACAAATAAAGTCCACACCATTTTGTAGGTAGGTCCAGAGTCCCTGTTATACCACTAGTCAGGGTATGCTATCTTTAAAGGAAAATGATCCCAATGTTAAAAGAATGGAGAGGTGACAGCAGCATACATTTGTGACTATATATATATATATATATATATATATATATATATATATATATATATATATATATATATATATATATATATATATATATATATATATATATATATATATATATATATATATATATTAGCTGAAGCCACTGGGAAAGTCCAAATTGAAAAGACAGAGTGCCAAGTACTTTCGTGTATTTTAACACATCTTCAGGGCACAAAGATGTGTTAAAATACACAAAGGCATTTGGCACTCTGTCTTTTCAATTTGAACTTTCCCAGTGGCTTCAGCTAATAAACAAAATCATGCGCTTACTTTTGTGATTTCTTACTAGTATATATATATATATATATATATATATATATATATATATATATATATATATATATATATATATATATATATATATATATATATATATATATATATATGTGTGTGTGTATGTATATATATATATGTACATGTAGATATAGGGAGGATTGAAAGGGGTTCTATTGACTGGTAGACATCAGTAGGTGTAGGGTGAAGGATCAGTCCTTTATTCCTTTTCTAAGTACTTTATTAATGCTGCTACGTTTCAAGACGTAAAAGTCCCATTTTCAAGCTATAAAAAGAGAAGAAAGAAATTAAAATAACAAACTCGGACTAAAAATTAACAGTTAAAAAATATATACAAATAATTTAAATGACAAGTACAAAGGATAGGGAGGAGTGATTACTATAAGGTGCTGAAGGCACAGACCTAGTGACATTTCGGGCCGGGTTCAGCTTCGACTTAAGCTCTTGAGAGATACAGAGGTGTTGAGGATGACAGGGGGTTAACTGTGAAACAAGTTGTTTAATGAAGAGTGATTCTAAGACTGCTAAATATTGTTCGTTAGGAGTTTGGCCTATAATTTTACAATCTTTGTAATTTTTGTCAGATGTACATTTCTTTGTATGTTCATGTATACATGAAAATTCAGGATTAGTCAATTTGACACCTGTTCTATAGTTAATGCCCCGATGAGAGTCCAATCTCACTTTGAGTAACCTCCGTGTGGAGCTGACGTACTTCCCAAGATTACATCTAGGGCATTTAAATAGATATACGACCCCTGACGTCATTAGTGGATCGAGTTTCTCCTTATGTTTAAATAGCGATCTAATATCCATTGGGTTGCAGGGTATTAGCTTTAATTTACCCGCAATTGAATTAAAGCTGTGGAACTGGTCGATCAATCCTACACATTTGCCTTTGATACTTACCTGATTCTGGGTACAAATGGATAATCGTAGGGAGTTCTTGACATTATCAAGAAGTCTACTGTATATTACTAAGAAATATGGCTAATAAGACTGATTAAGGCAACTCCATAGATGAATAAATCAAGGAAAACAGTGCCAGCTGAGGGCCTTCTTCGTGTGAGGGAAGCTTACATATACTCAAGGGTTCTCTTAATTATATTTACATAATAAACACAGATAAGAAGAATGACGAATTACTGGGCAGGTAAATGAATGAATCCTACACAGAAGAAATATTCTGTGCTGATGATGTCTTCATAACAGGAACATCACAGAGGGGCAGATTAAGGGGTGGCATAAGGCCACTGCACATGGGATAGAGCCAAGAGTGGTTCCACAGCCAGGCTGATCTACAAGATATGTAAGATGGTTACTTGTAAAAATAATAAGACACTCAAAGGGAACTGAGAGAAAGCACAAATGATGCCAAATAACTCAGTTCAACTATAAGTGCATAATTACGTTAACACTTGGTGCCCCAAAACAAATTACTGAAGGTGATTGCACAGTGGAAATAGAAAATAGATCTGACAGAGAAATAACAGGATCGTGACAGACTAAGAAACCTTATTCTGGTACATTATATTCAAGATGACAATATCCTCGTCCAGTATAGGCGCCGGCGCTGGAGGGAGGGAATGAAGGAATGCCACGACAAAAGTGTACTGGTCTGAACCTTGGGGTCGAACATGTAGAGAGTACAAGGGACAGGCAAAGTTAAGGATATCTGTTCTTGAAGGAGTTCTGAGCTCTTCTCTCAATGACTGTTGTTGCATGGTCCATTTATAACCTCGGGAATTACGCCTTGGCAGCGGGGTAGGTGGCACAAAGGTCAGTCTCCACCTCGTTTTCTATAGCGAACATGTAGGCATTCAGCCAGGCCTCGTGGAGAGGTCACCATTCCCGAGAGGTGTGGTACCAACTATCTCTTCCTAGCTCCTCCCTTGCCAATTCTCCAGCAGCCAGAGGGCACAACTCCTCTGGCAGGATCATCTGCCAACACCTACAACAGTGGCACTGTGCCAAGTTACCACTCATATGGGTAATACCTAATGGCTATGGTATATTTTATTTTTAAATGCATCATGCTTTGACAGGCATGAAAGGGAAGTCATAAGACTTATACAGCAGGAATATCTGTCAATGGCACTCTGCATTAGCAAAGGGAATTAAAGTGAAATGTGGCCCTTTGTAAGTCATAAAATAAAGGTGAGTAATAATCAAAATATGGAAAAAGAAGTGTTAAAGGGAAGGAATAAATTACAAAGTTATAAGGAAAATAAACAGGTGAAGAACCCTGACATCCTCTTCTGGATAGAGGTGCCAAGTCTTCATAGGATAAAGGGGTGGCACTGTGCCGGTTTGGCATGGGTGCCAGGAGAGCTCAGTGGCTTTCTTTAAGCTACCTGGAATTATCCACGCCTGTGGGATTTCTTCCGTGCACCTCATTTAAGTGGATGGTTTGTCTTGGCTGGGGAATTGGTGGAACTGGGCCCGAGGAGTGTATTTGAGTGCCACCTCTGTCAGTTTCTTTGACAGACAGCGCAGGGGCCTTCCTTACAAGCTCTGCCATGGTCCATCGCAGTTTCTTGAGTTCATTGGCCATTTGAGACACTGCAGAATCCTTACTCATGGGTGTGTCTGTGGCGGACTGGGACAGAGAGAAAGAGGTCAGTGTGGGAGTGAGAGGCCCACAGGTTACACTGAACAGCTCAAGAACAGGTTGCAAGGCTGCACCTTTAGGTGAGCTTCCACTGTGGTAGGAAGGATCCGTCTCTCTTACCAGCACTGGTAGCGGAGCCAAGCCGCGAGAAGAGAGGGGACCCGGACTAGGATCTCTGGAAAGGAGATCTGGGATGTGCTCTGGCACTGGTACTAAGGCAGGCTCCGGCACTGGTATTTTATCGGACTTTTGCTTGCTGTTCGGGACAGGAGGAGCTTGGCACTGCTCAGTGCACCCCAGTGACACTGGCAGAGATTGTGACTCAAGTTTGGGAACTCTTGAAGGGAGCTTTATTTGGTGACTTGGCACTGGCCCTGGGGCAGGGCCTGGCACAGGACTGGGCTTTGAAATTTGCTCAGGTGGAGGTGGCCACTGCACTGTGTACTCAGGTAGCACTGGCAGTGGGATGAACGCAGGCGGTTGAGGCTTACTCATGCCTAATGGATGGGTTAAGGGGTCCGGACCCCGGGATTGCCATAAATTAAACAGGGACTGGAAATCTTGTCCCAGGAGGAGTTCATAACCTCCAGGAATGTATCTAGCTCCTGCGAGGTCACAGATTTCAAATCTATGAGGTCTCATGATCCTCAACTTGACAGTAGGAAGTATCATCTTAAAGTGATTGATAACTTGTATCGTGATGAGTTTACGCCTGTTAATGGTAGCTCCACGGGGAACTTTGTCTTCCCTTAAGAGGGACATTTGTGTGCCGTAGTCATCAAATGCCTTGGCCTGGCTGGCGGGGCATCTGCCTCAGGGAGGTGCCACATATATGGGACCCTGGGCTGGTGGACTTAAGGATGTTGGGTTGGTGACTGCCAAGACAAGGGCAGGTGTACTTGACTTATTATTATGGCATTTTGCACATTGGGCGCAGTGCCCATAGATTTTTCAAGCTGGGCAATAAGTCTGGCTATAATCTTTACCTGGCGCTGTCCCATTGGAGGGAGCAGGCCTTTTACCCTTCAACCACGATCCAGGTGTGGCTCATTGAAGTGTTGTCCCGTTTGAGGATGTAAAGGGATTTTCTTGCTGATTCTCAGCCTTCAAGGGCACTGTTTAATGGGGTGCCCTGTTCTCTTACAATACCCACACACGGGTTTCTTATAGGGGTGCCCATTCATGGGAGGTTGCTGGGAGTTGGTTGAGGCAGGCAAGGATGGATATATTTTTCGTCCATGGTAACTAAGATGGGGATGATGCGTATTCCAAATGTCAGCCCAACGACAGCACTCGACCACTGTCTTAGGCGCCTTGTCACATGGATGGATGGCAAGGGCTGGCAGGGCATAATGTAAAAAGCCCTCGAGCTGGAAAAGTTCGAGGATTTCCTCTGCACTCATGGCTTTGAGAGAATCTAGCCATCGTTTTAAGGCCTGGGTCTTTAAAAATCCACTCAGACCAGGTTTGGCCATAATTCTCCACCTTTTCATTATCTCAAAATCCTTTATGATGGCTTGGAGGACAGGGGAGAGATTTCCTTGATCCTCAAGTGGGAGAGCATTGAATGCAATGGCACTGTTCCCTTCAAGGTACTTTCCCAGGATCAGAGACACTTCTTCAGTAGAGGGCTGATAGGTTGTCAGGACCTTTTCAAGATGGTCGAGCCAGGCTTCAGGATTGGCTTAGTCCGATTTCCTCGGGAGGGAGCCTACACTGCCGGGTGTTGAATGTGGAGAGGGCGTTGGTGTGTTGCACATGCCTTGAGCTGACATTGCAAGCTGATGAGCTCTTTCTTTCTCACTCTCTTCCCTTTCCTTCTCCCTCTCCTGCCTTTTTGCCTCTGTCTTCTGCCTTTCTGCCTCCTTCTCCTGCCTTTCTGCCTCTTCTCGTTTCTTCCAGGCTATTCTTTCTGCCTCTCTTTGCAGCCTCCCTCTCCTGCCTTTCTGTCTCCTCTCATTTCTCCTGGGCTATTCATTTGGCCTCTCTTTCCGCCTTGGCATCATTTACTCTCTCTTGGACCCAATCCTTCAGGGCTAGTCCTGACAGTCCCATGTCCTTTTCAGTGGACACTTAGAACTTGAAGTCCTCATTTTGCTGGGCTCTGGATGTTGTAGAAATCTTGAGATAACACTTATATGGGCGTGACTTTTCAGATAATCAATATGTCTGAAAGGACTCAAATTTTAGGGTGTCTAAAAGACTCAAGTTGTTTGAAAAGGATTAATTGTTTGTAATGAAGGAAAATTAATATGTCTGAATAAGACTGAGACAGCTGTTCACAATGAACGAAAGTTAGCTCAAGCTAACGCAAGCCTTTTCGTATACTTTATTTGCAGAGAGACACTGCACAACTAATAAAAAGGCTTACAGGCTTATACAATTATGGTGTGTAAAAAATATTTTCCTTGCACTGTCAAAACCATTTAAATGTGGCGTGATGAGAAGAGTACATCGATCCTATCGAATATTAAAATCTCCAATGGGTAGGACAAAATGCTTAAACTTATCAGGTATGGGTAGTCTGGATTGCTGAAAGGTTATACGTGGGGAAGGAAAGAAATCGTTATTCTCTGTTATCAAAACAAAACTTAGTTCTCACATGACTAATAACAGTACTCTAATAATGTTTACTTCTGGTCACGTAACATCTGCAGTTAATGGATGAGTCAGGGGTGGGGGGGGCTCTTGACTGCTTGTCTAGAATTTGCCTTGTCAACCCCTTTTCCCACGCTTGGAGGCTTTCCCACAGAAATGAATGAGAACGAAATTCTTCAATAAATAAATTTACAGGAATACTGCAGGCTCGTGGAGGAATATCCAAATCAGTCAAAGAATTTAAAATTTTTTATTCTCAAAAATGTGGCGATCTGCATGGACGTATGGATAAAATTTAGCGAGCAAAGGAAGGCGATTTATATATGAGCACTGTGCAGGTGTATATAACAATGTGACTCTTAATGGAACTCAAAATTAAAGATGGCGGATAGTTAGGGATGGGGCCACGTGGCCTGGAATTGAAGAATCTGGGTAGGAATTTACTATTCTCTCGACTGGAGAGTGGAAATTTACATTCCTAAATACTTTCTAGCTTTACCTATCGATCAAGCTAGAGAAAGAGAGTGGGAGAAAGAGGATAAATCCAGTGATACGAAAACAGCTGGGGTCAAAGCCTTGGTGGTCGCCTACACAATGTGTCTGTCTAAGAATTTAGGACTTTCAAATTGTCCTTATCATGTGGACGAAGGAATAAGGGTACTATTCCTTTTATTAACTCTTTGACTGAGTTGCTCCCTAGCTTCCTATTCTTAAAATATGCAGCACAAAATCTCTTGGAATGGTTAATATGCTCTGTCTTCGCTTGAACTAAATTGGCATGCACGTGGTCTATCAATTACCTAACACTGGTTGCAGTCACTTTTTGCACCTAGCATAAACCTATATATAAAATAATTCGACATGTACTTACGCTGCGGAACTGGCTTTTCTCGTGCTTAAAATGGAGGGGGTATGATACCAAGGTTGTCTCTAATTGTACAGACCAGCTAGCAGTTGCTATTCAGCTGTTAATTGCAAAGCAATTGCATACTTGGCAAGGTCGATCAATCCTCCGTATTTGCCTTTGATACTTGATTCTGGATACAAACGGATAATCGTAAGGAATTCTTGATATTATCACAAAATCTACTGTATATTACTAAGAAATATGGCTAGTAAGACTGATTAAGGTAACTCCATAGATGAATAAATCAAGAGAAACAATGCTGGCTGAGGGCCTTCTTCTTGTGAGGTAAGGTTACGTATACTCAAGGGTTCTCTTAATTAATTTTATTTACATAATAAACACAGATAAGAAGAATGACGAATTACTGGTCAGGTAATAATAAGGGCCTGCTAAGACAAATTACTGAGGGTGATTGCACAGTGGAAATAGAAAGTAAATCAGACGGAGTAATAACAGGATCGTGGCTGACTAAGAAAACTTATTCTGGTACATTAAATTCATCAAGATGATGACGCCCTCGTCTAATATGGGCGTCAGCGCTGGAGGGAGGGAATGAAGGGATGCCACGACAAAAGTGTACTTGTCCAAACCTCGGGTTCGAACACGTGGAGGGTACAAGGGACAGGCAAAGGTAAGGACATCTTTCTTTGGTGGAGTTCTGAGTGCTTCTCTCACTGAATGCCGTTGCAAGTTCTATTTATAACCTCGGGAATTACACCTTGGTATCCAGGTAGGTAGCACAAAGGTCAGTCTCTGCCTCGTTTTCTATAGCTAACACATGAGCCATCAGCCAGGCCTCGTGGAGAGGTCATCATTCCTGAGTGGCGTGGCGCCAACTTTCTTTTCCTGGCTGCTCTCTTTCCTATTATCCGGCGCCGGCGAGGAAGGCATCCGTGAGGGCCACACCTAGAAATGAGTCCCTCAGGCAGTCATTTTGAACAGAGAGAGAGAGAGAGAGAGAGAGAGGAATTAGGCTGAACCATCTGGGAAGTGGAGAGAATTGATGAAGGGGCAAATGAAACCCATAGTTCTTTCTATTTAAGAACTAACTAAAATGAATTGTATTCTCTGTTACGTTATTGTGGTAAAATGGGTGAAGTTGCTTGAAGAGAATTTTCCTTCATTACAATATATATATATATATATATATATATATATATATATATATATATATATATATATATATATATGTTTGTTCCAGGCAGGTAAATATCAATATGCTTACAGACAAGTCTGGAGCAAGTATATATTACTTTGAAAACCCAGTGTGAACAACTGGATTAAAGTGTATCTTTACAAATACATTACAGATGTCATGATTTTTTAACTGCGATGAAATTAAATTTTTTTATGATCATTAATCGTTTTAAAATTTAAACTTTCTGTTTGCATGAAAAAAGACAAATATCTTTGAGTTACGAATACCTTTCAGGTGTTCCATCTCGTGGTGAAGTTCTGGAAAGGGAAAATCAGTCTTTTACAAGGCAACATAATCAGAGGACACTGGTTTCAAATAAAAAAGGAACTGAATGGAGTAAGTTATGACACTTTAGAATTTATGGTACTGATTATGTGCTTATAGATATTAGAGTATAATATGTCAATAAGAGTTCACTGTCTGTGTGACCTCTCTGTTGGAATTTTTGTAGAAAAAATCTGGCCTAAGAAGTATCAAGCTGGCACAAAGCTGATATTAAATCAACCAGCATCTTGGCTTAATTTACTTTATTATTTCAGCAAAAAACTTTGTTATAGTCAAACATAAACTTTGAAAAACTACATAAAAACTACCTTGAAGATTGTTTTCGACATGTTCAAGTTTCTCCTGAATTTCTGAAAGTATAAAGAATTATTTGGAGAACTTTAGTATTTCTTCTGAAAAAACAATGCTCAAATTCACAGTAACTTGACTCATTTTATAAAGCATAGAAACTCATGAAGTACAGGAATTTGCTATGCAGCAGAAATCAAACATTGGGAGTTAAAGTATATCAGAATTACATTGAAGTTTGTCTTCTATATGTTCCTGTTTCTCCTGCTTTTCTGGAAGTATAAATTATTGTTTAAAAAAATTGGTCTTTATTATTTTTAAAACTATACTACACAAAAAATGTGTGAATAACGGGGAGACATGAATAAACCCCTGCAATCCAGAATCTTCATAAAGGAGAGAAATATATGTGAGCGTGTACAAAGGCTCTTCTGCATTTATTAGATGTGTAGTGAGGAACAGACCTCAAGCAGTCTTGACTCACTCCAGCCGTTTTCTTCATCTGCTGTTCATCTGTGTAAGTGGCAAGGGGAAACTACCCACTGGAGAAGGAAACAGAAGACATAGATAAGAAAGCAAACCCTGAATTAAAACTGAAATCAATTAGAACAAAAAATTAAAAACAAAGGTAGGTATGCTGGAAAAACATGTTTATCTCTTTTAAAGTAACGAAAACCAGCATGACAAGAATGGCTATGAAGACCATTTCATGGCTTGACACTGCAAGGAACAGAAAGCTCCTTGTACTGGGGTGTGTGACAACTTAACATTGTGACAGAGTATGAATGTGGAAGTTCTGCAAAGTGAGTAGCTCGCACACACTGGCTCTTGGGGTGAAGAGACTGAGGGAACTATAAATGAGGTTCCCTATGGAATATGGAACTGCATCTTCCAGTGAATGGTGAAGGTCCTGGAAAGCTTCGGGTACTAACACTATAAAGTAGTGGTAGAGTTCAACATCATAAACAGGTGGCACTGATGATATCATCTCTGCATTGTAGAATATTTTAAGAGTAAATACCGAGTTTTGTTGAAACAATAGGTAAGCAGTTTTCAAACCTGAGAAAACACGAAGTAATAGACTGCAGACACCATGATAGGAGAAAAAATATCTGGCAATAGCAGAAAAGAAAGATCTGAAGTAGCCTAATGAACAAAACCTTTGTTTTCTGGCAGCATGAGATGAAAAGATCTTTTAGCTTCGGTGGGGAAGAACACTAAGAGTTGAAGGTAACACCAAGTGTTGTCTGACGTCCATGACTATTCAACATAGTTTGACCTACACAAACTGAATCATTGGGTGGGAGCCTGGTGCAAAACTGACTAATCAGGAGAATCTTTGTCTCAATGAAGTTTTGCCTAGTTCCTTATTACCTAGACCACAAACTGATCCCCTTAGATGGCTGAAACACCGTCTATAATCAGACTCAGTGCATTATTAGAAACTTGGGCAGACTCATTTCTCAGTTGAAGACAGTCAGAAAATAGATGAGTTCCTGAGATGACCTGAAGCATGAGACCTTAAAGATACATGCATTATAAGATTCCCTACAAACCTGAGATAGAAAGGTTTGAGACAATCTCATTCACAATTCCCCAACTATTAATGAAGCCTTGCTCTCCAGTAAGCAACCATGCCCTGTGCATGTGCTGTGCTGTGGCTGCATACAAAGGAAAGCTATTCAAGTTCTGGAACTAGCAATTTAGCCTTAGGCTTAGTTCCTGAAACCAGATAAAGATGAGAAAACAGGTCATACTAACAAATATGACATTGACGGTCGAGAGGTCTGCCTTAGGGGATTAAATATAAGAGAAAACCCCATAGATTTCTTTTCGTTAAATCAAACTGAAAGGAAACCACAACAGTAATGACAAATAAAATGATTAAGAATAAAATCAACATTGAATCAAGAGCAGTACACTAACAGAAGATTTTATGCCATCAAGAAACTGTAATGATATTAAAAATCTATTTAAATAAAACATTCCAGAAGTAAACAAGTCGATGTAGCAGAACCAGTCCACCTGGGAAGAGACAGAGCAGTAACGATGGATTCCGAACACGAAATTAAAGCAACAGTAAAATTTAAAGGCTCAGATTCAGAGGAAGACATTTCCTGTATACAAGAACTAAACTCACAGGTATATCTCTAATTATCCTTCCCAGAAACTTTTTAAAAAGGCAGGTAAATGGCATCCAAAAGTAAAGTGTGGCTGAATAAATGGTAATACACCCAGGAAGACTGTGGAAGGCCAATGTCTGGAAGCCACAGCACTGAAGTGATAAAGGACCATAAAAATGAATAAACATCTTGAATGGTTTAAGAATTATTATTCTGTTGGCTCTAGGCTGCTTCTTGCTTCTTCAGCTGGCTCAAGGCTGTTTCTTGCTTCTCCAATACTTCTTCCATCTCAACGAAGAGAAGATTCTCCCAGTCCTGGCAGTGGGCTAAATTCCCAACTGTTAGGAGAAAAGCGAGTACAGAAATTGCAGTCACCATTTTCCTACAGGTGAGACCCACTGATTGGCTTTCCCTTTCAGGCCTGAATCTTTATATATCCAGTCAACATGGGGACGCATTAGCCAGACACGTGACTCAGTCCACTGTTCAAGAACCTTGTGTCTCTGTCATCAGACCAGAGTTCAAGTGGATGACTGAGAGGCTGGGAATGTGTGTCGCCGGTTCCGTTATCATGGCCTGATGATTAAGAAGAGGCTTTTAAGTAAGCACTCGACAGGGTCATGATAAGACTTACCAAGTGTCACTTGTGAGGCAACTGCTTCATTGCTTCTCGATTTTGAAGACTGAAAGAAACTGGATAACGATGGATTTTATCTTACAAAAATAGCAATGCCATCACAAGAGGGAAAACAGAGATAATAATGGAGATAATTTGGACACTTTTAGAGTTTAGATGATTTACGATAGAGATTCACTTGCTCTCCTTCTCCATATATATATATATATATATATATATATATATATATATATATATATATATATATATATATATATATATATATATGACTATTTATCACATCACCGTGATTCATATACAATCAGAAAGCTACAAACGTCCTTTAATATCTATCACACATTACCACAGGTGAAAAATAAGACACTGGGTATAGGACCTACACCCAGTCTCTCAATTTTCACCAGTGGTAATGTGTGATAAATGAATCACGTACAAGTGTGATAATAATCATATATATGTATATACATATACATATATATATATATATATATATATATATATATATATATATATATATATATATATATATATACACATGCATATATACATATGTACATATATATACATATGTGTGTGTAGATATATATAATATATATAGATATACAAACGTCCTTCAATATCCAATTCACTGTACCTCGGGAATAATATATTGTCCTTTATGTTACCCGAAGGGGAATTTTTTTTAGTTGATAATAAGTTCGTCGTCTCATGAGCTCAAACCACGGAAGACAAGAACTCAGGACTACAGTGACGCGATTTTAACCACACGGCCGACAAGTCGAACTTATTATCAACTAAAAAAAATTCCCCTTTGGGTAACATATATGAAAATATATTATTCCCGAGGTAGAGCGAATTGGATATTAAAGGGTGCAGTAGATTGCCGTTGTTAATTTCTATAGATTTAAGTGACAAAGAATGCCAATTTTGTACATTCCAATTAGATAATAACTGATAATATTGATGCTGTGTCGTTGAAATCCTGTTATGTATTATATGTGTGGGTAACAGCCACTCTTTGCCCTAGGCGATAGAGTTAGTTAACCTCCCTCTCTCTCTCTCTCTCTCTCTCTCTTTCTCTCTCTCCGCTCTACTACAAAGGGTCTTATATACAGTCTATATAACCTTAATTTCCGATTTATATCATTGTAAGCATAATCCAGCGCTAATGATTCCATTCATATTATTATCATATATAGAATCAAATTCATTTTATGGATCAAGAATATTCCTGAAACAATATCACACTGAGAATCGGGAAAGTGGCCATGACTGCTCTTCTCCACTCTCTGGTCATGTTCGATATTTTGGCGCGCCAATATTACACTGAATGGGCCATTAACTCTGCTATTTGGAGGGTGTTGTTGCTACGAGAGAGAGAGAGAGAGCTTTCAGATTAAGGTTTCCCCTAATCAGCGTATGAGCAATTGCATTATTGCTTGTCATATTGATCATACTGTATATTTTTATAAAGGCCATTTTGTTTTATGAACAGCATGATTTTGACATGTGTCTACTCCCCTTTTTTTCCTTCAAAACAATTTTATTTTCATATGTTTTCTTTAAATTTTAGTGGAGTCTAAAAGAATTTAACTTTTAATGCTGTAACAGTTTCGTTAACTAATAAATTATCCATAAAAGAAGCTCATTTCTTTTAAAGAATTCTAGACTAAAAATTATTTGGCCGTGAGAGATCGCTTTTGGTGATACAGAATGTAGCGGCTATATTATGTATCATTCACAGCTAACCTTCTCAGATCAGTGTTACCAGTAATAGTTTTCCTTCACTCTTCTTATCTGCTGCACCTTCTTTGTGTGTTGCTGTGTTTGCCCTTCCTTTGTGTTTTTTTTTTATATTATTGCTGCCTTTCTGTTGATGCCAACATATTGACGTTCTTTGCGTTCTAATTGTTTCCTTCCCTTCCCCTATCATTCCTCCTTGTTAATTACTTTATGTGCATTCATTTGATTTTCCTTTTTATGCCTTTATTGATCTCCTTCTCGAAGGTCGCATCTGCTCTTCCCGTTCCCACTGTTTTTTATTCTCTTCTTCTCTTATTCTCGTCTTACCTTTTGATGTGAGTTTCCAGGGTAAGTGTTTTCCCATGATTCCCTGTCCTCGCTGTTCTCTCCTCTTATCTTCCATGCCCTTCGTAGCGTTCCTTTTTAGTTTTCTGTAAAAGAAAACATTTGAGGTGGCTTTGTCTGTCCGTCCGTCCGTCCGCACTCGTTCTGTCCGCCTTCAGATCTTAAACCCCGCTGAGGAGGCTAGAGGGCTGCAAATGGCCATGTTGATCATCCACCCTCCAGCCATCAAACATACCAAATTGCAGCCCTCTAGCCTATAGTAATTTTTATTTTATTTAAGGTTAAAGTTAGCCATGAACGTACTGTACTTCTGGCACCGCTATAGGTACCAACAACACAGGCCATAACCGGACCGTGGCTGAGTTTCATGAGCCGTGGCTAAGAATTTCATGGGCCGTGGCTGAGGCCACCACCGTACCGTGGCTGAGGAGTTTCATGAGCCGTGGCTAAGAATTTCGTGGGCCGTGGCTGAGGCCACCACCAGACCGTGGCTGAGTTTCATGGGACACGGCTGAAAGTTTCGTATAGCATTATACGCTGTACAGAAAAGTCGATTGCGCCGAAGACACTTCGGCGCATATTTTACTTGTTTCCTCTTTGTGTCACTTCCTTCACCTGATCTTCTGCCAGATTTCTTCTTTACTGACCTCGTACAGCTTCTGCTGCCCCTCCCCCATTTCTCCTCCCTCTTCCTCTTTCTGGCACATCATAATGCAGAGCTCAGTTGGTATAAACAGGTGGGTTGGAAAGTGAAGGTGTTGTGGCTGGTTCTTCGTCTGCTGGTGATCTCCGAGTCCAGATGTTCTGATCTCACAGGTCTCGTTGTGGAGAAGACTTATTTCTCTCTCTCTCTCTCTCTCTCTCTCTCTCTCTCTCTCTCTCTCTCTCTTTATATCGTGAGTGTTACAACAATTTCTGTGCAGACAACAATGACTGACTCAAATCAGCTTTCAACTCTGAACATCCTAAAGACAAACTTTGCATTGAAAGAGTCATTCCTGTCCTTCGCCCAAGTCATACTCCGTCCCCCATTCAGTTTTATCACCTTATCTTGTACTGATTATATTGCCGTGAGGTACCGTAGACTTAGAAGTTGTGCAGAGATCGTCTGAATAACACGAGGATTTGTTGTCTATTTATAAAAATTTCTCGTATTCAGGGAAAATGATTGATTCATCTACCAGCGAATTTAGCTGGTGGCGATCGCAGCTTTTCTGACGTGAGATTTCAAGATAAATGAACCCATGTGACAGTATGCAGAAAAGCAACAATAATGATAATGACAGGCATTTACCAGGATTAGCGGCAATATGAGAAGCGCATCTTTTTTCTGAATAGCGATATTCACCTTCCTGTCATTGCCTGCAAATGGGAATTGAAGCGACTCTTACATAATCTGAGGCTTTATTTTGGCTGTTCACTGTGCCAGTGACTTCGTCTGCTTGTAAAATATTAAAGATTACGTGAAATAAAGGAGTAGAGAGAGAGAGAGAGAGAGAGTGAGTGAGTATTGATGCTCCTTTCCACATCACAACTGATGAGTCTCTCTCTCTGTCAGGAGACGAGCAATGGTTCACGAGAACTGTTATAGAATTGCAGTCTCCTCCGATCTTTTTCTGCCTCTCGTGTAAACAGCTCTCTTTATTTCTAACAATATTGACTAATAGACATTTATACATCGCAAATGGTGTGAACTTCCTGGAAGCATGGAAGTACACGAATCTCTATTCAGCCTCAAGGTAGGATTATGCAGATCTAACTGTCGTTGCTTATTGTTGACAAATTAGGCAACGGGCAGCAGAAAGAGTTTTATCTCCAACGAGCAAATTCATCTATGTACACTCGGCAACAATGAAAACACGACCTCGTCCGAAAAGTTTCGCTCAAGAAGCTGTTCATTATTTTTTCAATACATGTTATAAATATTTTAAATTTTCTCTTTGCAATATCTTTATTAAGGATATACATGTTGATTTATTTTCCTTTCACAAAGAAATTCCTTCTTCTATTTGTATAATGAAAGAAAATCAAGAAAAAATATGAAACATGAAATTTTTCGTTCATTTAGGAACGTGAACAAATTAGAAATTATCGTAAATTAAAAGGCACTTCATAAATTTTATATTTCATTCTTATAAGCTTTTTTTAATTATCGATGGATTTAAATAATTTTTGATGCATAATTTTCATATATACTTTTTAAAGTCTACTATTCCAAATAAAAGACATTCATCATTATCATAGTTTTTACCTTGATTGATTGTGCAATCGTTACGTCTACTCTTACGGTTCTTATGGCTCAAAGTAAACGAACACAATGTTCTCTAGCATTACGTAATTCTATCATAAATATGCATAAAGCCAACGTCCCGAAAGCGAATATAGCTCGACAACTGAACAGACACAAAACAACTGGTATTTATCGATGGATGGAGACAGAGGGAAAATGATTGTGGCAATGTGAACCAAAGAGAGCGAGAGAGCGACCAGGGCAATGGCGCCACACTAGCAAGGAGCAAGATGGATTGATAGCAGGTTTTGCTCGTCGTCATCCATTGTCTAACACAGCAGTAATAAAGAGGGGAAGTAAGTCTTCAAGTTTCGAGCCAGACTATCCGAAGAAGATTACAGGAAGCTGATATTCACCACTTCAAACCAGCCAAGTAGCTCTTTATGACAGAAAGTCACCGCCAAGAAAGACTCTCATTTGCATTGGAATACTATCCTTTGAAAGGTGATGGATTCTGAAAAAGGTCACCCATCTTCTGTGACAAAGAAACCAAGTTAGGCCTATACATGATTATTGCTACTTTGATTACCTAACTTTGTATATATATATATATATATATATATATATATATATATATATATATATATATATATATATATATATATATATATATATATGCACACAAAGCTAGGACCAATCAAAGGAACAATAATTATCTATAGGCCTAACTTGGTTATGCATACATACACATATATATATATATATATATATATATATATATATATATATATATATATATACATATATATGTATATATATATATATATATATATATATATATATATATATGTATATATATATATATATATATATATATAATTATTTATTTGTGTTTTTCTTATCTAACAGATATGACCGAGAAAACGTCCAGCCAACAAGACGGAGTGGGAGAATAACAGCAGCACTTTGAGGCTGGATGGCAGTTAGTGGACCAGGGGAACTTACTGAAATTGAAGAAAGACTGAATAGCGCACAGTATGTTGAAATGCTGGACCAATTACTGATACCAACTGCCCCATCCATAATTCAAGATTAGTAAGAGATTGGTTAAATAATCATCCTGAAATTATAATTAAATGGCCTGCTAAATCGCCAGATTTAAATCCCATAGAAAATCTATGGGCAAAAATGGTTAGCCACTGGGATTCTAGTAAGGGCAAGAAAAAACTGGTTTAATCAAGCATGCTAAATCGGTGTGGGAATTATGTAGGCCTACACGCTATGAAAACATTTGTGGAAGTCCAGTCGGATCTATGCTTAGGCGATAGGGGCAAGTAAAAGATAGAAAGGGAGATCATGTAAATTACTGAGAGAGAGAAAGAGAGAGAGAGAGGGGGGGGGAGATCATCTAAGTTTACAGAGACGACGAGACCTTAATTGTTGAAAGGTTGTAAGAGGTGTAATAAGTACATTTTTGGTTCAACATTTTCACCCATAATTGGAATAAATAATGATCTATCCTATTTGTTTAATTCACTTATTTTGCAATTCCATTATATATATATATATATATATATAGAGAGAGAGAGAGAGAGAGAGAGAGAGAGAGAGAGAGAGAGAGAGAGAGAGAGAGAGAGAGAGAGAGAAGATGAAACACTATCACTAAAACACGGGAGGCAGTAGAAAAGTTGCCAGATACTTCTTTTTTTCCATATCAAACGAATCATTTTGGAAGAGGTCGCTGTTTCATTGTTGCCGAGTGTACATAAAATGAGTTATTTACAAAATGCGGTGATCCTATAAGTCTATAATTGCTGTCCATACTCGGCCACCTGCATACGCGGATCCTCTCGTCTTCTGTTCTAGGTCAAATAAGGAACAATAAGTAATGGGAGTTTACTTGTGCTGTGTTTATTTACACTAACTGAAATAATGAAGATGATGAATCATTCACATGACAATATACTTCCTGATAGTTGCAATACGTGTGGCTTTATTCCACACGTACTTGTGAGGTTTCATCCACAAAAATCAATATTTTCTATTTCGTTGTTGTTATCATTCGTTTTGGAACCACGCAAGTGATCATCTTTCATTTGCAGTGATTATCATGTGTATCATTGCAATATTTTTCGCTGAATTCATGTATATTATTTATCTAGGATCTAATCCTATGAGCCTACTCAATTCTTTATATTTGTTTGTTTGACACGTCAGAACATTTACAGAAACAAATGTAAAAAAAAAAAAAGTTTACTTACGTACATTTTCTTATGATTTTTACCACAAGACTTAACTTTTTTGCCATAATTATTACGATTTTTTTCCTGTTACTTTTTTCCTGTGACTTTATTACCAGCCACCATAAATTAGTGTGACTTTTCCCCTCTGACTTTTTTTTACCTGGATGCGGATTCGAAATGACGTCCTTCCCTTGCTTGAAGCAAATAGGGTTTATAGGCCTATTGGTAGAGAACATTGGGTGATGTCATGCAGAAGAGAGAGAGAGAGAGAGAGAGAGAGAGAGAGAGAGAGAGAGAGAGAGAGAGAGAGAGAGAGAGAGAGAAAATAATCTGTACCATAAACAACAGCATTACATTGCTGTATATAAGCTGTTCGACGAAAAACCAAGCGACGTAAAATAAAGCAGCAGGAAGCACGAAGTAGGCGACACAGCTCCCACTTGCTTCCCTCCATATTGGACACAGAATATATATAGGCTGATGTCGTCTGTGACAACCAGTGTTGAGTCAAGTCGTCCTTTGCAGATCGTCCGTAATATTGTTCGTTGTCTGTTCTTGCGTTCTGTCTGATTCTCTCTTTGTCTTTGGCCTCTCTGCATCCGTCTCTCTCACTCTCTACCAATACATGAGAAGCCCCCGATGAATAATCAACGCTAGACCCCAGAGAAAAGGAACAAAGTCATGATATCAAAATTAGCTCTGAAGGACAAAAGCAAGATGCAAACTCTTAACGCCTGGCTAATGCGGGGTGGGGCGAGGGGGGATAAATCTCCCTCATTTTTTTCTTCATGGGTTGCTGGAGAAGGGTCAGATGGATAAGAGTAGGGTAGACCAGCAGCGTATCGCACCATTATTGAGATTAGCATAAAAAAAATCACACTACCTAGTACCAGTACACAGACGTTTAACACCAGTTGTTGTTCAACAATAAAGCACAGAGACCGAAGTAACTCAACGTCCTGATGCTTCTTCGTTGCAAGCAGAAATATTTAAGCAACTTCCAAAGTTTTTAGGCGAATTGGAACAAATCAACCTCACCATTAGAAGGGACATGTAATTATCTGCAATGGATGAAAATGCCTGTGAAACCTTGGGTAGATCAGGGTGAGCCCTTTAGACCTACTGTGCTAGTCCATCTCGTAATATATTGTGCATCGTTCGTAGACTACTGTATAGTATGAACACAATAAGTAGAATAGGTCTATTGGGGACTAAATATAAACACAATAAAAAGAATAGGTCTGTTGGGGACTATAACATGAACACAATAGGGAGAATAGGTCTATTGGGAACTACTTGTTAGGCTGACATGTGTTTATGTTTTTCTTCTTGATAGAGTCTCTCTTGTGCTGTACATAGAGCCTTTAGCACCTTCATTGAGCTCTGTGAACACCAAAGACATTTTAATTTGCTCTCTCGATGATTCTTGCTTCTTCTTCTTCTTCTTCTTTTCTCCTTCTCTTCGTCTCCTTCTTCTTCTTCTTCTTCTTCATTTTCTTCTTCTTTTTTTCTTCTTCCTCTTCTCCCTCTTTCCATCATCTTCTTTTTCTTTCCTTCTTCTCCTTCTTCTTTTTCTTTCCTTCTTCTCCTTTTTCTGCTTCTTCTTCTTCTTCTTTTGTCAATCAGACCCGAAGGCTTTTCTCACTCGCACACACATTATTTGCTCTCATTAATAAATGAGGGAACGACGACGTTATTTCGAAGACATGATGAAAGAAAAAAGAGAGGAAATAAGGCTATTTGAGTCAGGAGTGTCTCGGCGAGTGAGTGATTGAGGAAAGTCTCGAAGACATCATTTGAATACAGTATTCTCTTTCGTCCTTGCATGAATCGCTGTGACGGAAGGGAGAGCCACAAAAGAAAGGGTATATATTTATATATCTTTTATATCTGATATAACGAAAGACTTTTCTAATTATTTTTTACATTATTTTGTAATAACTTGATATTGTAGATAATTTTCCGTATAAGATACGTGAAATTATAAATAAAAATAGATTCATCACATAGAATATTATTAACTTTTCATTTAAAATATGAAAAGATATTCACACTGCTAAGCTGTTTATTGATGATTGGCATTTAGTTTTTCCTGCACTATGTTATTTTTGGGTATAACCCGAAATTAGACTAAACATCTTGCAATGCATAACGAATGTTAATGGACGTAATAAATATGTATCTTAAAATAACCAAAGAGAAGACATTAACGTTGCACATTAATTCAAATTATTACCCGATTTCTAAAATTTCTGTTGATACGATAATAACTCAAAATAGAGCAAAAATATTTTGACATTTATCTGCTTGAAAGGAAACAGATTGAGCCGAGTGAATCTCACTAACTTGTTCATAATACCAGTCATGATTAATTCGATGTGGGAGAAAATTCTCCCCACCGCAGAAGAGAGAGAAAGAGGAGTGCGAAGGAAGGACTAACAAATCCAGCAGAAATCAGAAGAGTTTGGGGAACACGGAAGGTGTCCCGTCACTACCTTCCATCTTGACTGAACACCAAAATTCATTGGGTCATTTGATTTGCTTATTTCATCCAGACAAGTGAGTGTTCTTCTCCACTCACCGTTGCTTTGATCACATTCAGAAGCTTTAATCAGTTGGGGAAATTTTGTTAAGAAGGACTAAACTTTTAACGGCGCCTGCTCCTGCTACCTACTTGGTCACAGGCATTCAATAAAGGTAAAATAATCTTTCGTTCCTTTCAGCCTGTCACAGATTTGTCGAGCAAGTTCTAAATAACATTCCGACACCAAATCTGATTGCAATCTCTCCAATTTATTGTCATCATTCACCTGGTTTCCACTTGACTTCCAAAGTACCTTTCCCTTTTTTCTTTCATCAGATGAGACGGGATTTTATAACAAACAAACATCACCGTTTGCGCGAGATAATAAGGTCGATGGTATTATCCTCTGCTCCCGTTTTACATTCGTTCAGTGATTATCTCGGGTGTTACTATAATCATTATTCGTGTAGGGAAAGGCATTATTTTAAACTATTATGAAAAGTGGGCCATAGGAGAGGTGATATAGTTTACTGAAATCTCATAAGTGACTCCTCACTATTTCTACGTCAGTTTAGATTAAGTCTACGGCACATCTGTTTAACAAGACATCCTTATTAAATAACATGAAAATTCAATAATTAAACTATTTTCTTTACAACTAAATGGTCTCCTTCAATATTTTGAAAAATACGTTAGATATAAAAACTGTACACTTATTCAGTTTGCAGATTTATTCTCCCGTAGGATATGCATCAAATGTTGTTATCAACGTTGCCTTTATAAATAAACGGTTTGTGTTGTATTGCCCTCAAGACCCTGTACCGGAGGGAATGGTGCTCCTCCAACCGTGATCCCATCCAGATATCGAAGAACCTTTCTTCTGCATGATATCCAGAACAAAGTTTCCATAAAACCATTCAATATATAAAATGGAATTTTTAACGAATTACTCATGAAATATCTGTATTTCGCACAGATTTCCCGGAAGTAAATCCATAAGTAGATCAAATAATGAGGTGTTCCCCATGTACAGTACTCTGTGCCATTTCCATCAACAATGATTCCCGAGGGTCAGTGCACGAACCCGCGCTGTTTAATTGACGAACATGGACGTCACGCGAACGATGCGAGGAAATTGATGACATTTACATTATGCTCCTGAATCGCTTGTTGGCTGCTGTTGCTTTCAATACTCGTTAGAGAAAATTAATCGTCTATAAAACATATTTGCACATTCCTTTTCTAGTTATTCTGTTGCAAATTTTATGATGCTTCTGCACAGGCATTAGCAGAGTAGCTGTGTGAGTTTTCTCTGCACTGGATAAGACCGAATAGAGAAGAAGTCGATGTAATGTTTCGCGGAGTCTCCAGCTAAAGTTCCGTTGTGGAATACGAATAAGGTGGGAGTTTGGCTTCCTTATACTAAATAAACTGGTCTGCATTCGTATGCTAATTACGATAAGTGATTTTCAGAACTCTTCTGCAAGGGATGAAAAGTAGTTCATAAAGTCATGGAACAATAAAAGAAATATAACGATGGAATGTAAATATGGTTTAAGTGATATAATGACTGATTGTAAGTATCTGGGGTTACAGATGTATTTTCAGCAAGTGATATAATATTTTTAGTTCCGTACTGTGTGGCTAAAACGAATCTTAACGAAATACATACATACATACATACATACATACATACACACACACACATATATGTATATATATATATATATATATATATATATATATATATATATATATATATTATACTGTTCGACCTCTCTTCCTTGATCTAGTAGAAATATGACCAAAAAAACAAAGAAGAGAAAGCACCAAAAAAAAAAAAAAGCCTTCTCTGTGTAAAGGAGTTGACAGGGGAAAGCTAGAGAACTGGTTGTTGTGTTTCAAAACACCAAACCGTCAGAGGAGGATTATAAGTTTAGTTTAGGGACCTGTGCATCAGGGTAGGTTTTACTAGGGCCACCTTTACCATGACTTCCCTACTGGCGATTTTTTTTTTTTTCTATTTTTCAGGCTTCCCGCAGGCTAATGAGTGGGAGGAGGATTATAAGCAAACACCCACGCATGTTTGACGCAGCTAGGGAGTCCAACGTTAACCAGGAGTGAAAGTACAAGTACCGTCTCTCTCTCTCTCTCTCTCTCTCTCTCTCTCTCTCTCTCTCTCTCTCTCTCTCTCTCTCTCACACACACACACACACACAGCCTTCCCCCTTTGTCCTTTAAACTTTGTGGAAAAGCCGGGAAATTGCTTCACCAGACCCTGGGCATTGGAAGCAAGTGATCATAGCGTTTAGCTACAATAAGGTAGGTCTGAAGATGACAATTACTCCCAGTTCCTCCCTTGAGATCTCCCCTTATTTTCTGCTTCAAGTTTCTCTCTTATCAGCCACTGACAAATGAAATCCTAGTAAAACCATATCCCATTTATGAAGTCAATTTTATGAAATACAATTAGTGTTGCCTAGTGAGATTGCATAAAGTGGCCTCCATGGTGTTAACATAATATTCTTGATTTAAGATACACCACTTGCAGTCAATTAATGATAAGTGAGAGGTCCTGGAATTCAAGCGTTATCTGGATGCGTCTCTTAAGAATCAGGCACGCCTTGGAACCTGGTCATACCCTTGTTTGGAGAAGGACTAGCCACTATATACTTGGGAATCGCTTATAAGAGCGTCACAAAAGTTTTTCTCAGCAGTTGCGTCATCCACTTAACATATGTTGAAATATCGTGTGTCCGAAGTGGGACGAAGTTGGAGCTGTTATTAGCTCCCGCAAGATTTTCTTATTTTCATTCACTTTTTGTTGAACTAGATGGTTGAGTAACTAGGTTTATTTAATTCACATGTGCTCAGAATAAATCAATATATTGAGTAACCTAGTTTCAACTGGTGCCGAATCTAATTAAGGCTATATAAATCACAGTAGTTGATAATTAAACTCATCAGCCGAAGGACCAACGTATATAATATATAATATATATGTATATATATATATATATATATATATATATATATATATATATATATATACACACACACATATGTATATATATATATATTGTTGTGTGACCCTTCCTTGACTCTTAGTAGAATAGTAGAAAAGTGAATTCATTTTCTATTAAAGCCATGAAGACAATGGTAGAATAGCAAATTAATTTTCTATTAAAGCCAGGAAGACAATAGTAGAATAGTGAATTAATATTCTATTAAAGCTAGGACGACAACATAAATTTCTCGCATGAGAAAGACAAATGCAGGAAGAGGCAGTAGTTGTTTTCAAACTAAGATTGCTAACCAACCAAAGGGTATGAATTTTAACTCATAAATTTCATAAAGGGGAATAGGTTTTGCTAGCCCAGACCTCACACATACTGTCCCGAAAACCCAGTTTTCTTTGACCTATGTACTGGTGGTCCTTTGTCATTTTTCCAGACGAGACCCGAGACCAAGCCCAAAGTAGGATTGGGGGAGGAGACTCAAGATGAGTGACTGAAGTTAACCCCACATCGCCAGACTCTCAGCCCAGCTACAATAGTGGACAGAAGTTTCTGTGCTGTCTCCAAGCACTCTTTGTTTCTCCCCCTTTTGTCTCCATCACGTGGGGCTATTGTTATTCCTCACGGACCAAGGAATCTTAATGCAACTGAGCATTGCATTATTGAACCCAGTGGTAAGTCGGATTGTGACAGTTACTCCCAGTTTTCTTTCCCTTCAACTGAATCTCTCATTTTCCTTGTTTAAATTTTCATCTCTTAAGCAGTTCCTAACTAAGAACCCCTAGTAAAGCATATCCCACTTATGAAGTCACAAATTAAGTGCATTCACTGTCGTCTAGCGAAATCACATAACTTACCCTCCGTGGCGTTAAAAGTACTATTCTTGATGTAAGATTCATCCCTTGTGAAATTAATAGTGAGAGCTTTTTCAGTGCAAAATTGTTATCTGGATACTTATTTTCCAGACATGTGTTTATACCTTGAGCCTGGAAATTCCCTCTTCATTGGAGAAGAATCTGTATCGTCAGCGCGAGGAAGCCACAGATCAACGTTCACTGAATTGAACTGCTGTATAACAGTGACTGAAGAGGCATTGAGGCATCTGTCCTGATTAAGACTAATATTTTGAGCTGCTGTTAGCTCCTATAAATAATCCATTTCCTTTCATTTTACTTTTGTTGAACTAGTTTTTTTCAGTAAGTTTACTTAATTAATCCACATGGTTGTAGAATAAACATATATTTTGTAATACTAGTTTTCAACTGGAGACCTGATCCATTTCATTATCTGTCCTTAGAGCTTTTTATGGCCTTAACAGGTTCGAGTTTGATTGAGAATGTGTGAGATACTATGCACCTGATATCTTGCCATACTTAAAAGGTTCTGATGTTGCTGGCTAGCGAAAGCATTTCAGTGTTTTTATTCTTGGTTAGAATTCGGCGTCAGCATTGGGCGTTAAGTGGATGCTAATGATTTGGAACGGTTAATGACCTTCAAAATTCTCAAGCTTTCTGAAAATATGAAAGGAAGGTCACCTATGCGAGGAAGAAAGATTTCTCTCTCTCTCTCTCTCTATCTCTCCATACCGTTTATGCAATCTGGCTTTTATCATGAAAATAATTTTTATTTTCACAGAAAACATTTGCTTTCGCAGGTTTTACGTTACTATTTTTTTTTCCGATTAATAATAATAATAATATAATAATAATATAATTTGGCAGCAGACCCTCTTTTAAACAGGTTTTATTGAATATTATTGCTGCTTCAGCTGCATTTATTGTGTAGAAGACTTTTTCTATTTTCCTTATTGCGGACTTCTCTTCATTGGAGGTGCGTGCTAACAGCTCGCCGAGATTTGTCATTTCATGGGGGGGAAGTAAAAATCTGGATTCTGCTTTTTTATATATTCTATACAGTTAGAATATTATGATTTATATAGTTGCTAAACACTTGTTGCCGCGACGTTTCGACAGACTCTTCTGTCATTCTCCAGCAGGAGCTAATAGAGGACTGGCAGGTTGCATAGGTCCTTCCGAATTTATACACGGGCTTCAGCGGGGGGGTCATTGACGGCGAATTTTAATTGGTTGCAGTCGGTGAACTTCAAGCGAAATTTCTGCGGCGAAGCTCGATCCTGACAGATCTTCGCAACCTGGGAATATCACTCATTCCAGCGTTCCCATTGGCCTGCCGTTGCTTGATGTCATGCCGACTGACATCATCAGTAGTTTGGCTGCTATTGGGCAGTGGATGAATGATGTCATAATTTACTTTCTCTTGCAGTCGGGGGGTTGTCTCGAAGGGTGCCTCGCTCATCAGGGGCGTCTCAATTCTCGGTGTTGTCATTTCCAGGTATTTGTTAGATTTGATGGGTGTTCGGCATTGCTCTTCTCGAATTCGTGGGTAGGAGCGATGCCTCCTGCGTCGTATTCATTGTGGGTTTTCTCTCGGCAATGAGGAGCGCCTCTAGCAGGCGCAGACGTCGAGGGTTGGCGGCTCTCCAGATTATACTTATATATTTTGTATAATACTGTCGCGGGAGGTTGAAATGTTGGTAGCACGGACGTGATTCATGATGGCACCCTCCTGGGCGTGGCAGGAGATCCTTTTTGACAGACGCATTGTGGTCATTCCAGTAGGAATTGGAAATAATATGACATCTCTTACTTAACAATTTAGGTTCTAAAGTCAAGTTTGATTTTGTCGGGAGTTTTTGTCCATTAAAAAAACTACCGGCGTCTCTGCAGATGAAGGAATGTCCCTAAAGTTTATACGAGACTCGTGTTGTGTAGAACTTATGGAGTTGATGAAGTTTGTATCAATTATTTATAACTGATTTCTGTTGGGTGCGACATTCAATGGCCGTGCAGTTATAAAAACACAGAACAATAATATTTATGCCATCATAAATGACAAGACTCGTAGAAATAACCGACAAAGACAAGTATATTGTGTGCAAAGTCATTATAAGTCTCTGGACTAAAATATTAGATCGGGTCACCATAGGATTTCGTTTTCTTAATTTCAAGGAAAGTGCGTAATACTAACAGGAATAAGGATCCGTACATAAATATATCCGCTGAAAATGGATTTCGTCTCGCCAGCCAATGAGAGACCATTTACGAAGGCGCTTTGCCAAAAACCAAAGCTCTCATCCAATGAAAGTGGGCAATAGAAACATTGGGTTTGGTGTAGGCCTCTGATTGGTCAAGCGTTGTCTGTCCTGAGTACTTACCTAGGATCCCAGTCTCAATGTAGGTCTAACCACGTACATGGACGTTTGCTGGTGTAAACAAGTGTTTGCGAAATGAAGAAGATCCCTGTAAGAACAAGGTATTTCGAGGTAGTGTTCCCTAGTTCCTTAAAAGATATTCTTGAATTTTTAGGCGTTGTAGGTTAGGATAACCATTGGCTGTCTTGAAAATCCCGGTCGAAGGGAGTATTGTGGCCACGGAATCTAGACTTTCGTGATTTCTCTTAAAACATTCGTAGACTGTGTGTCCTTGATCGTAGCTGAAGGGCCATTGTAAGCTATGGTAATTCTACAGAAAAGTTTCCGCACCTAGATTATATGAACGACATAGAAAAGTGGGCATAGAAAGGAATATTGTGGCCACGGAATCTAGACTTTCGTAAGTTTTCGAACGATTTTTTTAGCTGTAGGTCGTTCGTAGCTGAAAGGCTATTATAGACTTTGGTAATTCTACAGAAAAGTTCCTCCGTGGAGATATCGTTTATCAATAAAATGTTGTGACTGAACAACATAGAAAATGGTTTATATAATTCAGTGTAAGTGAGATCATTTGAGAAATTGCCAGTCTTTTGTTCATGTTTTACGTTCGTCCCCGAGAGGCTGGTATTGAACACGGCGCCCAGTGTAGCTATTCTGTAATTACTTTTGAATTTAACTTAACGAATCTATGTGAAAAATCTAAGGCTCTAGAACATAGCTGTTGTAAAGGACCCATGACAGCACTTTTATATTAGGTGTGGTGAAGTACTGAGGTGGGTAGGAAGCCTGATTTGGCCCTCTGGACTCTAAATCAACACAGAAGACCTCACACAGTCATTTTCGATCTCGGGTAGCCTAATGTGTCAGATGCCCAATTATCTCGGTTTATTGCCCCCTAAAGCCCCAGTTTGAATGGTGTTGTGGGTGTGATTTAAAATGATTATCAAATATTAATTCAAGTTAAGGAAATCTGATAGCCAGACTCGAGACGATACGGCCCTTGAGTGTCACCATCGATTTCTGATAATCCTTGAAAAATTACGGTTTATTTTCTGTTTCTCAGTTTGGATGAGATTGGTAGTCAACTGCCGAGAACTTATTGAAACAAATATCACTAATTCATGACCTAATTCATCCTTATACCGAGACCTCACTTTCAATCCTCAAATTATTTAAAGGTATGGCCATTAATCATATGTATCCAGACTTAAGACGGGTTTTAACTGTAGTGAGACCCAGCTTTTGTTCCTCAAATCATTTAAAAGTATGGCCATTTATCACATATGACTAAGCCTTGGACACTTTTTAACTGATTAATATTTTCCAAACACTAAGGGACACTTGCATACGGTGTCGATTTTTGCACCAGTGTTCGATGGGATGGTAGGTAATAGGTGTGGGAAATTAATGCGCGCTCGCGTGCACGAGCGTTAATTGCACGCATTTTGCATTCGTACAGCTCTTGATCTTTCAGCAGAAATCTAAATAAAAACCTTTATCCAGTTAGTTTCTCATCAGCTGTTTTGCAACTTCGTTTGACAGCTCAAAGCCCAAGCCACGCCCACCTGTTACTTCATTAGCCGAGGATTTGAAGAAAGAATCCGGGATTTTAGCGATTCAAACAAAGAATAGGGTAGGATTTATTGAAGTGTGTATTTGTCTCTCTCTCTCTCTCTCTCTCTCTCTCTCTCTCTCTCTCTCTCTCTCTCTCTCTCTCTCTCTCTCTCTCTCTCTCTCTCACCATAGTGAGACGAGTGTGGTACGGTTTAAATAAGCACAAATATCTAGTTTCAACCCTGCGAGTTAAGGAATGACCCTTCGAATCTCTCTCTCTCTCTCTCTCTCTCTCTCTCTCTCTCTCTCTCTCTCTCTCTCTCTCTCTCTCTCTCTCTCTCTCTCTCTGCCTTAACTACAGTTGATTACTGTGGCACGGCATAAATAAACGCAAATATCTTTGTTTTACCCATGTGGGTTAAGGAATACCCTTGGAAGCTCTCTCTCTCTCTCTCTCTCTCTCTCTCTCTCTCTCTCTCTCTCTCTCTCTCTCTCTCTCCCCGTTTTCCGGTTTGTCAAGATTTTAAACATTGTTTTGGGACAGTGTATGTTCATGTGTGTATTTCAATTTAATTTTATCCTTCCGTATATTATAAAGTATTATCAGTTTCACTTTATTCGTCCATATATTAAAAAAACAAATCTGACTGGACTTAACGTAAGTCCACCTGCCAGCAAAGTCCACTTGCGTAGTTTCATAGTGACTTGACAGGTAACCGGAAGTGCATGGTTCCGGCCCAGTAGGGAAGGTGAGTTAGTCATTCACCTGTCAGACTCGAGAGAGACGAGGAGGGCGACTGAGTGTAATTATTTGGTGTTATTTACATCGTGTGTGATTATGGGTAGCAAAGGTACCTACTTTTTATATTGCATTGCCATAGGTATTAGCAGAGTTGGTGTAGGATTATTTCCCAATACTTTGTTACTTCTCTCTCATGAACACCATAATATTCTTTGGAAGCTCGAATTTCAAGTCAGTGGCCCCTGTGTTTGGGGCTTGCCCCTTATGAATAGGATTCCTCTTCTAAATAATAATAATAATTTAAAGTCACGTAAACAACTGGATATCTAAACCACTGCTGTGTGATCATGAATACTGGTAATAAAGTTGAATGTATCTTTTATACATTCATTATCTTTGGACGGATTAGGTAAATGAATGTGGTTACGTGAATGTTGTTTTTCGGATTAGTTTACCTGGAAAAAATAGACATAGTGACAAGGATAATTTTAAAGGAATGCCTATTGCTTGCGGTGACGGTATAATATGTAAATTACGGTGCTTTAAGCAGTAGTGTAGTTCCGTAGGGGTGTTACGTGCTACATGCTTCTGAAGCTGCATGTAAATTTGGCCAAGATTAGTGACCGTATTACTTTGCTATATTGAACAGTATTGCAGTTTATAGACCGGCTATGAAAATGTAGCTAATCCCTTGAACTTCGTACTTTTAGCTTAAGAGTTCTTTGGAATGAATCTTACTTACTGTACCTTTCAATTCGTGGTTCCTGGTTCCTAAGCGGTCACTCACAAACACAATTTAGGGCACACTACACTATTAACGTGAAGTGCAAAGCTTTATTCCCTTGTTGCTTCCAATTTTAATCGTCTTCAGTTTTACTTTATAGAACTTCAGAATGTTTAATTATTTTCAGCAACAATAACCCTGAAAATTGAAAGATGTTTCTAAACTAGGTATTACAAAATATTTTCACTTCTTTTTTTTTTCTTTTTGAAATGTAAACAAACGAGTCAGTATTCTTCGTCTTGCTGCCTCCTTCAGCCGGAAACTAGACAAAATGCACCATTGCCTGAATGCACCAGACCGAATGCACCATTAGCCTAGACCGAATGTACCACCAGTCTGGTCGAAATGCACCAATCAGTGTGAATGCATCACACTGCATAAAAATGCGCTTGTTTTCTGGTTGACTCTGGCATCATCAAATTTTTGTCATTCTTACTAGAAACTTGGTTAAATCTCAAAGTTTTTAGCTTGTTAAAAGTAGTTAAGTAATTTAAAGAATAGAGTCTTATTTCTTTACTAAAGCTTTTATATCATTCATCCTTTTTATCATATTTGATATCAATATTTGATTTTAAATACTCCAGCTTAGTCTATAGGATATGAATTTTTCTGGCAGAAGTTTTAAAGTGTCTTGTTGGTATTGTAATATTCTATTTTTATTCAGAAACGTTAGGCTTGTAGTTGAAATTAAGAGGTAACTACCTAGCAAAGTGGTAAAGTGTTAAACTTCTCCCTCATAGCATAATGTGTTTGTTGGTTTTGTAATATTCAATTTTTATTCAGGCTTTTTAAAATAATTCACTTTATCAAAGAAAATAATCCTGCAAAGTTAATATATATAGTTACCTATATAGTTACCCAAAGAACAGGTGTTAAGTGAATTCAGTTGGTGCATTGGGACATTAAGGAATAATGCATTTTAACTGGTTAGTTTTAATATTCTCATATAATGTATTTGTTGGTTTTGTAATATTCTTACTGTATTCAGACTCTGTAAATGATTCACTATATCAAGGGGAATAATCCTGCAAAGTGAATATAGATGCCTATATAGTTCCCCAAAGAGCAAGAGTTGAGTGAAAGAAGTTAGTGCATTGGGACCACAAGGAAAGATGCACTTTAATTAGGAAGTGGTGCATTTGGACCAAGATACATGGTGCATTCAGACTAGTGTTGGTGCACTGAGGCAATGGTGCATTTAGTCCATAAACTCTTCAGCCGGCGTGTGAATAGAAGTTTTTTTTTTGTAATTTTTTGTTTTTTTTTCTGTTTTTTGCATTTTGTCAGCTACAACAAGCAGAAATACCCAACAAGCACAGATGAAAGCATTAGGCAGCTGTAGTATAGGAAGAGTTTATGCAAACCGAATGTTTGGTGTTGCCCAGTGCCAACAGAGACAAGGTCTACCCAATTGAGTGGAGTCTCCTCCCACGTGGGGTGACTACTTAGGCGATGATGTATCTCAGAGGTACTACCTGCTCATTACGGCAATTCACCTGCTGACGCAATAAGGAGGTAGACAGCTCCGCCTACAGGGGGGAAGTGAGCAGACCTCTTTCTCTTGGCCTTGGTGTATCCTGTGTCAGGCAGGGCCCACTACTGTACTGTCTCAATTGGCCATCCTTCGTTTTTGCATTAATAGTTGAAGTTTTGTATTAATTCTCTTTTAAATGGTAGCCTACCAGTGACCTAATTATTTATCAGTGTCAGTTGCTTTGTTAAAAAAATACAGCCTCGTAGCCTTTGTCACAACTGTAAGTTAATTTTTCTATCGAGAGAGGGGTAAGAACTCATATTTTTATTGTTTTAATATCTTGACATAATCTGTAATGAAGATCACTCAGAATACCACAGACATTCAATAAATTACTATAATTTTGTCCTCAAGCAGCCTAACCAATATATATCAACAAAAGTACTAAATGTTTAACTGTCCATCATTTACAACCTGTGAATCATGGGCTGTGGCTCATTTGACTCAGGTGATTCATCATTATTCATCTTTAATATAGGCTGTGTGTAATGTTTTTGCATGCATTTATAGATAAGACCCAGCCTATGTGTGTATTTGTATAGCCTATACATATGTAGGCTAGATAAATGTTGTTGTGTGGTGTCACTGTTTTGTCCGCTTTTGTTACATTCCCCCCAAATATTTTTGTAGGCTATGTTTTACAAGACATGCAGGTTCAAGAATCAACATATACCACAATACAATAGGCTAAGTTATTCCATATTTACAATACCTTAGGCTAGAGTACCATAGGGTGGGCTATCATACCCAAAATAATTGCTGGCCTAATGGCTTCATGGCCAACCTTTAGGATGTAGGGGTGGATATATCAGTCTATATCAAATACTGTATTTCATTCTGCACCTCTGTCACCATTTAGTATAATACATTTAATGGTATTGATAATAGTTAAATATTCATCCTGAGAGGCAGAGTTTCTTGATGATGTGTCAGGCCTGTATCCTCACCTTGATAGCCGTACTCCAAAGCTGGTGGGAGGAATGTCTTTTTCCTTTTCTCAACTCGGATGTATAGTGTTTAAGGCATTTCACCTGAAGGCCTCGAATCAGGATATTGGACTCTATAGCCTTTCAAACTACTCTCTAGGTCTGCTTCATTAGTGTTCTGGCTCACTTTCTATGTGGTAAAATTTACACATGTAACATATCCAATGTTTTGAACTGCCAGTTCAAGTAGGCTGTATGGATCCTCTGTTTGCCATGTGCAGACTTTCAGAAGTGCCTGGCATAGCGTCAAGTCGAACCTTTGGTAGTGATGGTCCTCAGAGAAGGATTCTTTGGAGAGACAGATTGGACAGTTGTTATGCAACGAGACCATCGAGTCTTGGGCTTTTCCTGCCACAACATGTGTTTTCATATGCCTCCCTTTTTGATGAGTCTTCGTTTTGCTCCTGGCAGTCTTTTGGAAGGACAAATGATATTTTCTGTCGACATATAGGACAGGTACTTCCACTTCCCGGTACACCTTCAATCGAAGTAAAGTATTCTCCCATGAGTTGAGGTTTTAGCATTTGGAGTCTTCTGCTTGATATCAAAGTTTTTCCCCCCTTGTTTGGACATCTGGTTCATTCTCACCTAGGGTTTTATGTTGACCTTGAGGATAAAGAACTGTTTAAAGTTTAACCCTTAAGGGACGGCATAATTTATCAATGTGCAGCATCCCAGACCGGGGAAACTTTGAGGTCCGCAAAATAAAAAAAAAAATCACATCAATGGAAAGAGAATGACACGTACATTCACACTGTATAAATAAAAAAATTCTAAAAGATTTTCCATACCTTCCACGAGAAGTTGAAAATGACTATTTACAACCCCTTGTGGGGCCTCATTTGCAAGACAATCGTAAATTTTACCAACTTATATATGTTTTTTCTAATAAGTTTTTTGGGGTTTGTAAAATTATTATTACTGCTCACACAATATCAAAAAAGATAAGAAATAAAAGCAGTAACAAATTTTTTTCATATTTGTTGTAAAATATAAGCGTAAATTTACGAGAAGGAAGATTCAGTAACTTATTTTTTACTTTTACATGCTTTTTCTAATATTTCTTTGCAATTTTCTTTGTAAAATTACATTTACAACCGATATACTATCGTAAAAGACAAAATAAAAAACAACAGCAACCCCTTCGTATATTTACAAGCAAATTTACAAAAAGACTCGTGAGAGAGAGAGATGCAGTACCTTCCCACTTGAAGTCACAAGCATTACTGATACTGGCCGAACTCTCACTCTGTATAAAAGTTGCCATTAGTGAATTTATAGCATATAGAACTATTGGCACCGTTGTTTCGAATCATTATTACCATAACAGTGGTGCGTAATTCTACTTCACACAGAGTTAATCCGTCCACCTCCCCAAACCTGTTTTACTTCACACTGAAGCTCAATCCGTCCACTAAGGGTTAACCTCAGGAAGGGTTTTTTGTTCTATTTTGACTAAACTATGCTTTTCTGACCCGGTCAGTTGCTTATCTGGGGATGAAGATCAGATCCCTCTTGTTGGAAGTTTTCCAACAGAGAGATAGGTAGCCAATTTTCTACCATTTTTGAGATCTGTAATGGGTTGACCTGTAGTCCTCAAAAGCCTTTATCCTGTATCCTAAGTCTTGGAGGCAGATTGGGGGCCCATTCTGAGAAACATTCGATGTCAGAGAGTTGGAAGGTAGTTTAGATGGTCTTATGCAAGGCTTTATTCTTACATAAGACTACAAGGAGATACAGCTCAAGAGAGTTTTTCAGACTAGCAAGAACTTCCTCTTCCTTTGGACAAGGTCCTGCAGCGTCTTTTCATTACCTCATTTTGTCCTAGGAAAAACCTTTGTTATTAAGACCAGCTCAACAGGATAAGGCAAGGTCTCCAGTCTGTTTATCTACTCTTCTTCAGGTTTGGCAGAAGTTGTGGAACTTTTTGGGAGACCCAAACACCCTTCTGTTCACAAAACACTACTCTTCCAGTTTACTGCCCTTCATGCCAGGATCCTCAAGCATAGGCAGCTGATGTCAATTGTTGCCTTCCTTCAAGAATGGTCTATTCTAGACCCTCATGCTTTTCCTCTGGCTGCAGTTTGAGAAATACTCAACAAACTGTGAGCTTTGAAGATCACAATGATGATTTTCATAGCCCACTCATGGCCTCTAAGGGTTTGTTCCCCTAACTTTCTTTCCTGACGGTAGATTTTCCTACCTCGTCTTCTTATGTTCGGAAAAGATTTTTCAAACAGTCTTTCAAGAAGAGTCCTTCAAACTATCTTATGCTCCTTCTATTCACGTGGAGATTGTCAGATTGTTCACCCTGTGCCCTGTTCCTTGCATTTTGTTTACATCCGCTACCAGGCTAGGTAGGTTCTGTCCCTGCCAGATGAAAACATGTGTCATTGAAGGTTTGCTCTCTACTACAAAGTAGCTGGCTCTTTGGTGGAACACAAGGACATCAGTTGTTCTTGGTCACCCTTTTCTCCTGATCAGGCTTAATTATAGACTAACCCAGCACTTCTGGAGTAGCCAGGATCCTCTGACAGTTATAGGCTAGTAAGAGATAAGGGTAGTTGGATGAATTTGAATCATAGATTACTACACCCTCTTTAGTTTAACTGATGGCATCAGCTGTTGATTCCTGGAAAATGCTAAGCTTATTACCCCAAACAAAGGATGCACCAGGTTTGAGTGGTTACCTGAAGGGGAACATCTCCACTATGCTGAAAACATGAGGAACCTGATTTGCTTGCAAAAGAACAACAAATTTGGCCCCCTTTAGAATGCCTGCAAGTGTTTCATATAAACCATATTATGTAGCCATCAACAGATGAAATAAATTGTAGTGATCATGCCTTGTAACAAAAGCTATCATAGCAGGCAGTGAACGCAGTAAGGAAATAATGTTGGAAGGTTTGCAAACTGCTGATTTCCTTTCTGTACCTCAAGATTTTTTGTTATTTTTGCCCTGTAGCACTTTTGTCTTGCCTTATGGAACTAATAAAACTTAGTGTATTTTTTGGTGGCCATGTGGAATGATGAGCTGAAAACCTATATTGTAAGTTTTAATTTGAGGGTGGGTTCGTGGCTGAAGAGAGTAAAATGGTTACCTGCATGTAGGGAGTCACTTGTTTCAGCATCAGGTTCTGTCATGTTTTGCATTGTTGGGCTACAGTGACATAGCTACCAAAGGTGTATCACTGACTGTACAGATTCCATGCATAGCTAATCCCCCTCAAGTGTAGGTGATGAGAGAGCTACCAGACACTAGTTTTTGCTTAAATTCCACATTGAGCCGATGCTTCCGGCAGCCAGTGTTATGAGGGTACTCTCCGACACCAAAAAAGCTCAATCATGCTAAGGCAGGAATGCGTGTTTGTATTATGGAATTCATGTTTGCCGTTTCTGATTATATCTGGACACCTTAACCTCTTAAGTACTTGTAGTAATAAGATGAGTTCAGTAATATTCAGTGTACTGAGTAATCATTTTTTAACAAGTGGTAACAAACTTTGTCGTAGTATGTATTGTAACCAACCTAAAACTTGTTAGTGGAAGTGTAAACATTCCTTTTTAAATTAATTTGATTTGTGCATTTTTGTTAAGTCAATGGAATCATTTTTGAATTATGAATGTAATTAAAAATGAAACAAAAACATTTCAATTTTGTCTTCATTTAACAGATAAGATGTCCTGCTTTCTGTCCACGATATGTGCAATGTAAAAATGTATACAAGGAAAGAAGGCACTGAATTCGATAATGATGACCTTCAAAACAACGAAATGAAGTCAGTGACCTGGACCGAGAGAGAAGAAAGATGAACATGAAAACATGCGATTTATGATGGTATGTATAAGTAGTTTTAATGTTTATAACACCCTTAGGTATCTGATTATTATTTTGTAAATTATTTGGAATGAATCTTACCTACTGTTAAATTTAGCTTATACATTGTATTAAGAACCATAAATGATAAAACATTCCGACAAGTGTGGCATCAGCTGACGTGTTTGACAGCACTCCATTCAGAAAGTCATTTAGACAGAATGCTGTATTGTCCAAGGAGTTAGTTTTGACTAAATTCGTAGTATTGGGTTAAGCCCCTTACAAATGACATTCCACGCTGCCTTTTCAGGCATATAATTAGTTTATTAGTTAGTTACCATTATGCATATTAATGTTACACCATAGTGTGTACTGGGATTTTTTCCACTTACATTTCAGCCTTCACCGAATTATGTCAGGTGATAAGTAGGTGAACTATTTCTTGATTAACTCATTAAAGGAAGGTTTAGGATATATTTCAAATTTAAGTGAATTTTGCTTTCTATAGAGATTTTTTCTTTTGCAGGTTCATCCCTATGGTGCTTTCTAAGTGAAATGAAAGAAAGCTGAACTAATGCAAGACATTCTGATGGTTAAAGCAAGCAGACGACTGCACACTCCTCGTGGAATTGCTCAGTTGCTCAAAAACAGACACCTTCTTTCAAAAAAGGAAACACTACAAGTTTACAAAAACGTGATAAGACAACTAATATAAATGCTGAAGAAAAAGACAAAAAACACATATTATGGCAACGAATGCCTTTTACAATGAAAAATAAAAAATGGTCAGATGCAGTTGATTATTTGAAGAAAGGAGACGTGGAAAATTATCACTACTAACAGATGGTGGTAGATTGGTTACTGGCCCTAGGGAAAAGGCTGAACTGCTTCATCAAGTTTTTGGAGCTAAGCAATCAGCTGAGGACGTCCCTCTCCCTGATACCTGTCATCCTGAACCTCTTACAAAATTTGCATTTCGCTCCAGGAATGGTAGGAAAATTCTGGATAATCTTGATAGATGGGGTGGAGAAGACCCTGATGGTTTCTTCCCTTTGTTTTTTAAAAAAGTTTGTAGCATGTTGCTTCCCAAGTTTAGTAGATTTTATAGATTTTTATGTCGACGTAGTATCTTGGCAGATGAGCGCAAACTTAGTAATACAGTGCCTGGTCCAGAGAGTGGCATATCAGCAGACTGCAGTAACTAAAAGCCAATCTCTATTCTCTATGTGATCTCCAAAGTTGCTGAAAATTTTATTTTTAATCCACTATATAAGTATGTTGAATCTAAACGATTGTTAGCTGATAGTCAGTACTGTATGCTAATAGGAAGAAGCTAGGTACTTGCAATGCTCTTTTAGACTTGACTTGCCATTTGCAAGGGAACCTTGATAAGGATTTTGAGTGCCGAGTAATTCAGATAGATTTTAGTGCTGCTTTCGAGTTAGTAAATCACAAGTCACTTATTTATAAACTTCCTTGGAGTGGGTTGATATGTTTTGGTGTTACAGTACTTCAAGATTTCCTTACAGGTAGGCAGCAGCGAATTGCTGTGGTTGGGATCTTTAGTGAACCAAGACTTATTGTGTCTGGGGTTCCACAGGGCAGTGTTCTTGGTCCACTGTTATTTTTAACGTATACAAGTGACACGGTTGTTGACCTGGAAAACAAGATTGTTCAGTGCTGATGATGCAACGATTGTGGGTGTAGTAAAGTCTCCACTTTTGAGAAATTAAGCTGCCCTCAGCCTCAATTGGGACATGGACCGGATCAGGGAATGTTGTAGTCAGTGGGGTATAAGGGTGAACTCCAGTGAAACGAAAACACTTGGTTAGCAGATCTCATGCAGCTTTCCCACCCCATCCTCCCCTTCAGGTGGATGGAACTTTGTTGAACGAGTCTAAAGCTTTCACTATTGTAGGTGTAACCTTTGACTCGCATCTAACTTTTGAGAAGCATCTAATGAAAGTTTCAGCAAATGCTGAATGAAAGTTATGTATTGTTCGTAAGGCCTCATATATTTATAACAGTGATAAAATGAATGCAACCTGTTTTAAGTCATTTGTACTCCCTTTACTAGAATACTGTTCTATGGTGTGGATGTCTGCTTCTGCCAGTTGTTCCAAGCTGCAAGTGCTAAGCAAAATCTCCCCATCTGATGCTGTCCTCACTCAGAAAATCACCATCAAGTGCATACAACCGCACAGGTCTGACCAGCTTCCACCAAGGCTTGTCTGCATCAAGTTTGAGAAAGCATGATTTTGGAAACATCTTTAAAGTAGAATACTACAGTTTTTTAACGCTCATTCAGCGAGAACTAAACTATTAAGAGAACACATTATAAATACTGTACTGGGATCTCTATATGGTACTGGCAACAGAAACCTGGTAAGTAAAAACATTAGAAATGGGAAATAAATGAAATGTTACTGGCTACCCATGAATTTAATTGTGTCAAGGATATGAAAAGGCGGTGTAGGAGTATTTAATCTCCCGAAGCAAGCAGGAAATCAAAAGCAGGAAATTTGGAGAAATATTCATGAATCGACTGGTTAAAATTAACTGCTTTCAAGAATGTCTACACACAGGATCGTGAAGTAATAAGAAACAGTGGATACAGGTTGCTATGAAGATAATAGATAAATTAATCTCAAACACGAAGAGGAAAAACTTGACTACTGGGTTATGCCGTCAAAACTTGGATTGTCACGGGTGAGTCTTCAAGTAATTAGTAGTATGAAGTTCTGTTCTAGCTTTTTAGTAGACCATTCACACAAGGTGTAGCAATTTCAAAATCTTTGTACTACGAGTATGAATACAGAAGTAGAGAGTTAGGACACCATGAGTGATAGTACTAAAATAGTCAAGAATTTAAAGGTTGTTTTTACTATGCAGCGCAAATATTCATGTCCTTGAAATTTCTGCAAGAGGCATAAATGCAAGTAGAGTATGAAAGGAAATTTGATTCTGATTGTGAACTGTTCAGAGAGTTGGAAATAACATAGTACATAGCAATTTCATTGCTGGAATGTTCGGATATACCCGCTCTCAATATCAGAGAACCTAGACTTAAAAATCAATTGGAAATACATTACGAGTATTGCTGAAGTACATAGTAATTTCATTACTGGAATGTTTGGATATACCCACTCTTAATACAGTATCCAAGAACCTAGACGCAAAAATCCGTTAGAACTATGAGTATCTAAATGGCACACTACCCTTAGCAAGTAAGACTAGGTAGCTTTATGTAGTGAACCACAAACTCAAACAGTTAGTCACGGCCTCATGGAGAAGAATAGCTTCAGGTACACAAATCACTTGTAGTTAAATAGTACAACTTCAAGGAGCCTCTTTAACTGAGCTACATACCTTTAAATTATAAGTTATATCTATATAAAAAGTAGTAGAGTTGATTTAAAGGAAAGTTAATAGGACAGAGATTGCACTATTTGAAGTTCACTTTCTATCAGCCAGGTTTGATGGAAGATTTTGCTCATGAGATTTAGATATAGAATAGAGTAAGAGAATTTCAGTACATTTAGAGAACAGTGGCTTGAATTGACATTATCCAGATCTGATTAAATGTTTTCCTTCTAGGCTGGGCAGCTGGGAGAATGGAAGTTATTACAGCACAAGAAACTGGAGTATGAGGAGCCGTGCACATCCTAAACAGTACTTCAGTGGCCAAGATCATATCATCATCTGGATCCGCTGTTTGTAAAGGTAAGGTGTGGGATTATGTGCTGATTTTTTTATATCATAGGTGTATATAATTATGTACACTATGTCTTCCTATTATTCTCTGGAGAATGTTGGCCTCTGATTTTCAGTGGGAGAAATAGTAATGTAGGAATATTAATGTAGAGTCCAGCTAGGTCAACATATAGGCAATTCATTTTTCTAGATGGGGTTAGAATGTTGGATATCATTTTCAGAATTAAAATTCTGAATGATTGATAATAATTAATAAGGGAACAGAATCTCTGCTGTAAATTGTAAGAAGTGAAAACTATAGGGAAAGTTTTAGAATTATTCTTAGGATTCATAACTTGTATATGAAAAAATCTTGGTATTATCAAATTTTTAAGATCTGTAAAATTAGTTTAATTTTTATAACTGCTGGTCTCTAGATGGGTCAGTTTTAGAGTATTTTATATAAAACGGTTTGGATTTAGGTGAACTAACTGGGGTGTAGTTGAAGGATTTAAGATAAATTAGAGAGAGGTGGGACATTGTTGTTCACCAGACAACATGAAAATGCTGAAATGGTCTTGTAAATTTTATAGCCAGGCCCAAATAGCAATGATAATAATAATAGTAATAATATTTAGCTAACATATGTGAAATTATTGTAATTTATTCATTGAAACTTGCACGCAGAAGCCTCTGTTACTTTTCAGCGAAATTTGCACTCAAAAGCCTCTGTTACTTTTTAGCAAGATTTGCACTGCAATCCAATTTACAATTACTTTGCTATGTATTTTAGCTGTGACTTGATAAAATCCCTTTAAGATGCCCTTGACAAAAGACTGCAGACGTTCAGTACTGGTCAAAAAAGACTGTCCCATCTGTTCCCCTTTTAGTAAAAGAGGTCTAGGTTTAATATGCTTGGGACCTGGTTATTACGCATTATCTTTTTATCTTAATACTTCACAAGCCAAAACATCTCTACATGACATGATGTCATTAACCACTACCTCATCTTTTCAGTAGTCTGCAGCAAATTCTTCATTTCATCAGGAAAGTGACTGCAGCTGGAAAGGATAAACAGAACAAGTTTGAATGTTGGAACTCAACCAGAATCTGCTATGAAAGAAGATCCTGAACTACAAGAGGCAGCTTCTTTTATTATATTTATATAAATTTGTGTAAAGGACCAGAATGTAGTTATTCACACACGTAAAAATTTACTGATGATGGTGAAGAAGTAGAAAAACTGGTCCCATTAGCATAAATGTTGGAAAGAGCTATACTGTATTATCAAGAGATTACAGCCTTAACTCCTTTGACTGTTAAAAGTAGGATAGGGTTAAACTTAATAGCATTTTGTGTTTTATCAGGGTCATGACGGTGCCTGTTGACCCCAAATTCAGTGAAGTTCAAATTTGATTCTAGTAATTTTTCTAAATAGTTCTCAGCAGGAACTGTAGGAGTCTTTGTTATAGGAGGTAGTACACTGTGATCCAGGATTTATCATATTTTTTAGCTGAACCTGCTACTGGTTCAGTATTTCAAGGTGTATATTTGCCACAAGATATATATTTGCCCCGTTTTCTCTGTTAAATATAAGCAGTCCAGTAGCTCGGTATTATTCAGAAAACACAGACTTTTTTATACTTAGAACTCATATCAGCACATATCTATTAAAGGTTTTCCTTTACTACTTACGTTAAAAGATGCTGACATGGCTCAGTATGTTTCAGGATACATAGATACATAGTAAGGTTCATCACTTTATTATCAGCTGTCAGTTAGCCCAGTATATTTTGAGTTACATAGTCTATTTCTCTATCAGCAATCAAGTAGCCCAGTGTTTCAGGATATATAATGCCAATTTAACTTAATTATCAGTTTAATTATAGCTGTGTGGTACCTCCTCAGTATACCTTAGGGTACATAGTCTTTTCTGCACAAGGTCCTTAAGTTTAACAAGTCAAGTCCTTCAATACGTTTCAAGAAAATTTCTCGACAGTTTCAAACTGGTTATCAGGTAACTTCGAATGTTTTGAGATGCATAGGTTGTCAGTGTAAATTTCCTATTACTTTAACATTAACAATCAAGTATTACAGTATGTATCTGGATTCATAGTTTTGTTTGCTTGAATGTAGTATCAGTTTGAAATCACTTAAAGTTCATCAACGTATCCGGATGCATAAGTAATTTCCTTATTCATCTTAGCTAACTGACATGATTCAGGATACTTTTTTCTTCACTTAAGATTCATAAGTTTAAGATCAGTTATCTAAAAGCTCAGGTTGTTTCAGACTACATTCTCTCTCTCTCTCTCTCTCTCTCTCTCTCTCTCTCTCTCTCTCTCTCTCTCTCTCTCTCTCTCTCTCTCTCTCTCTCTCTCTCTCGTTTAATACAGTTATGTTGCAGGATACATATTTTTCACTTGAATTTCTAAGCAGTGTTCATAACGGTTATCAAGGAAGCTTAGTACATTTCAGGATACATATTTTTATTACCTGAAATTTTCATTAGTGAAGTATCAGCCATCAGGTAATTAAGAATGTTTAATAATACTGAACATAATTTTACCAGTGTGATATTAGCTACTGGGTAGACATGGCTACATTTTGACTATTTTACATAGAAAAGTATGTACGTTTATGCATAGTTCTTTCATTAGCTTAGCTTTGATTTGAAGTATCCAGTAGGTAATAATTAAAAAGCCACAATAATGTATCTGAGCGATTGTATTTGTCCAAAATACAAAAAAAAAAGGGTTAAGAAAAAAAAGAGAGCTTTCGACCGTTTGCACAACAGTCCTCTTCAGCCAACTCAAAGGACTGTTGGGCAAACAATTGAAAGCTCCCTTTTTCTTTTAACCCTTTTTTTTTTTTGCATTTTGGAAAAATACAATCTCTCATATACATCATTGTGGCTTTTTACTTAATATTTCCGGTCTCATTATAGTGATACACCATAGATTTCCAGTAGGTCATCGTTCAATGCAAACTAACCTGGGTAGGAAGGTCACTTGAGATTAAAAGCAGGTTATTCTTATTATTTTCAGTCATTTCCTGAATTTTATGTATGATCAATAACGAAAAGTTCATTGGGCAGAAGGAATAGTTTTACTGATTTTATGGACTATCTTCGTGGTAGTCAGTACTGTATAGTCAGGAATAGTTGTGTGGAGTCAAACCTGTGAGGTATTAACCTTTATAAAATAGGTAATATTTTTGGCTAAAGTGCTATTGATTTCTGTTATTTTTCTCAGTGAGTTATAGACATTCGTAGTAGGTATATATATTCCTTCTAGTCTTCATTCGTAGTTTTATTTATTGATTAATATCAGATTTCCTTGAGATTTAATTTTAGAATAACTTGTAGGTCCTCATTATTGTCATTTTAATGTAAGCATTGGTACTTTAACTTGAAAACTTAGGTTACTGTAATTCTTTATCTGATACAGGAGGGATATCACAGCCTGAAGCATCTACACATCTACTCTATTGAAATAGATGTTTCATAATTCAGTTTATTTTCTCTGTTTGATGACTAATGGAGAATTTACCATTAGTTTCAAATATACGAAATTCTGTGATTTTTGTATAAATTTTTGCCATGAAAATAATGCATTTTGCTTAACACAGAACATAAACCAGTTAAAAGTAAATACTGGAGAGTACCTTACCAAGAGCATTATTCTCATGGCATCTCTGCATATGTCAAGACATTGTTGGCTTAGGAAGGTTTCAAACTGAAAGTGTTACTTGAGGACAGTTTCATATTAAGCCAAAGACTCTGTTGTAGTAAATAGATACAAATTCAGAGAGCTGCATTACGAGGAGTTTGGTACTCAAATTGAACTTGTTACTTCGAGGGCAATATGATTTTTCTTAAATTGATGATATTCTAGGTACATGAGTCTATAAATAAACTCAAGTATGAAACATTGCTTTTAAGGGATTTAGGTATTGCTAACAACTGTATCTCAAGTGTATGGATAACTCAAAAGTACTCTTTTTAAGGGGAGTCTGACAAGAATGATTTTTGTTTTATGAATTAATAAGCATACTCATGAGAAGGGTTTATTCAACTTCATTTTATATTGATAGGAATGCTTTCTGGAAGGATTAAAATCATCTTGAGAACCTAGTCAGTGATATTTTCATTGTAGCACTAAATATTTCCTAGAACTTTACCATCAAAGGGAAATTCATTTCTTAGTGCACTACTTAGTAATTAGTAATTAATTAACTGACATTAGCTATGGATTTAGGGTGGTAGCTCTTTAATTAACTGACATTAGCTATGGATTCTGGTTGTGAGTATACTTCCCCCAAGAGTCACAATGAAGCCATGTAAACAAGTATTCATGCAAAGTTTAAGTCATTTCAGACACCAAGGAAATTTCAAATAATTGTCAAAAGTGAAACCTTCTCAGAAGAGATCTGTTTCTCGGTTTTGGAACTAAACCGGTTTGGACTTTATAGTTACATTATAACAGGGTATATCTCGGATGCTTTTGCCTTTGTTGACGTAAATTGTTTGATAAATTAACGTTCTAATGAAGGTTAATTTGTCAGTTTTGTGAACCGTAAAATTCTAAAAGCGACAGTGTCTTGACATATGGATTTTATTTTAGGTTAAGGTATTCATTTTTGTGTGTGTGTTAACTGTTAACCAATTTCATACACTTCCCACTAAACTTAATTTGGTCAAATCAAAATTCAGTTAACTGTTATTGTTAAAAAATTAACTTTAAAATTTGAATAATGAGAAAACTATTGTAATAATAAATCTTGTATTGATTTTACTGTATTGTACAGGAACGTCTGTATTTCAGCTTTTTGCTCAGTTCTCATCAAGTCATAGCCTCCATTTAACCTTAAAATAAGTGTTAGTTCTTAGCACAACCAAAAATCAAGAAAATTGTCAATATACAGTGTCACATTAGTTACGGTATATCGTGTGGACATTTTAATGTAGGTTTGATAAATTTTGAGAACTCACAGCTATACAGATATTCTCCACTGTCCAACATTTCAAGAAATCTGAAGTGCCAATATATTTTTGCTGTTCTTTTCTACAGAAACCGGATATAGAAATGAGATATTTTTCTGAAATGATATCAGCAATTTGGACATTGTTCTTACTAATTCCTCTCAACCTGCCACTCTAAATAGACTTCCCACTTTAAAAACTTAAAAATCATGAACACTACACATTCAAGGGCATTTCTTCAGTCTCCTGTTAAATCTGTTACATAGAAACTCCAGAATTGCACAGTTTTTGCATTGTAGAGGCAGATTTTCTTACCACTTGAGTAAAAACCTGGGCACTTTATGCTTTTGTTTTAAAGATTCTCTCTCTCTCTCTCTCTCTCTCTCTCTCTCTCTCTCTCTCTCTCTCTCTCTCTCTCTCTCTCTCTCTCTCTCTCTCTCTCTCTCATTGTGTTACTGAAGCAGTTCTGCTGTAATGAAATCCATATACTTTTGCATTAAAGATTTCATTCTCTCTCTCTCTCTCTCTCTCTCTCTCTCTCTCTCTCTCTCTCTCTCTCTGTACACCAAGGTGTTTTTGCCATATTTGCCATTTCTTCCAGATACAGGGATTAAGTACCTCACTCTAACAAATGTCACACTTATATTCTTACTCTAAACACAAAACTTAAATAACACTTTTAAACTGCACACCAAGGTGTTTTTGCCGTTACTTCCAGACACAAGAATTAAGTACCTTGCTCTTACAAGTGTCGCACTTATAGGTGTCCAGTTGTACCATTATTATAGATATTTGGATCTTAGATTGTTCAGGTATGAAACCCCAGTAAATTTTTGCATGTAAAGATATTTTATTTTGTCACTAATTCTTTAGTGAATCCTAGAGTTCTTTGGTTGTAAATTTTGAGTAGTTCAGGTTTTGTTAAGTGGTTAAATTAGGAATTTCGTTTTATGTTCATATTTGAGATTGAAAGCCCTTTTGTATACTGTGTACGAAGTGAGAACTAGAGCAGTGTCTATGAAAATTTAAACTTGAATCTGTAAACCTGAACAGTTTAAAGAAAACTATGAGTTTTTGCTCCTATTTAAGGGACGGAAGCTGAAGTACAGAAATCCTCACATGAACTGGAAAGATTTGAAATAAAGGACTCCTTGGGGTCAGCATTGCAGTGCCCCGAGGGAAGGGAGTATGTCCCCAGCAGGAGGTTATAACCAATCAGTTACCAGCATTGAAACCGACCACAAAAGGGCTTGAGTTTTCTGAGCTGACAGCAGATTGGCCAAGATGGGAAAAGCCTTGCATTGTATATACTTCCCTTGTGCTTTCCCAGATGTTTTCCAGTTTCCTATGCCTTACTGAGGAATGTTAGGACCTTTAAAATGTCAAAAGAAAATTGGTATGCATGGGAAGTCCGAGGAAGGTGTGTTTGGGTTATTTCTGAGACAAGTCTTGTCTGACCTTCACTGTTATTGCTGTATTTGTATATAAGCAAATGCTTGCTTGAAATGTAGTATCTTATGATCTGGTGTAGCAAGCCTATAAATTTCGACTGCCAGAATTTTGTATCAAACGATTATGATGGCCAAAAAAATCGGTACTTTATTTTTTCTGCGAACAACTTGTAAGGAAATCTAAGTTCTATTCATTTTGAGATTCTGTTTTCAGTTTTATTTGAGATTTCATGCACGATTTTCTCCCATGTCTTGTTACAGAGACTGAGTCTTACATATAAGACTGTGTAAAAATTTACTTGTGAACATTTGTGAATAGGGGTATTTGATCCGTCTTCAGAGATATTTATACATAAAACTGACTTTTTATTATGGATAATTTACTAAAATTACTTTTTACACACACATGTAAAAATGCTCTATTTTTGGGGGGTAAAAGTTTTCATATTAGGGAAATTTTGATTCTGAATTGTCACATTTTACTTATAAGTTAATGATTAGATTCCGTTGTTAAAAATACTGTTTCCTGGCCAAATTCATGTAAAGCTGGTGATGTAATGGAATAATTCTAACTTGTAAAGCATCATTTACTAAGTAAGAGGGTTTATTTTCTTTGTCAGAATTTGTCTTTTTTGCTGATGTTGAATTTGGTTGACTATGAAATGCTGGTTTTTCTAAAGTATTTTACATGACTAAATGTTCCACAAGATCATTTCGAAGTTGTTAATGTCATTTATATCCTGCCAGATGTCTTCAAAGATATGAAGTTTCAAAACATTTATAAAGTTCACTGTTATCTAAAAATACGTAAAGTAAGTCTATCAGGGCATTTGGAAAGTTAAAAATTATCCTTTTGGTCTTATATGACAAGACTCTTAATTATATTTCGGACACATGCCGTTGCTTTAAAAGGGGGTACCAGCTTGGGGCTCAAACACCTTCGCATCTTAAGGCTGACATTGCATATTGTACGTGAAATAAAGAAGGGATAAATACCACAAATGGCATTTTTAGGGGATGTGTGGGAAATCTTGCCAATTCATAACATCGTCAGTAATTAGACGAAATAGGGCGTGTTGATCCTGGAGGAATTTTGATTGCGATCTTTGGCCTAAACTGAAAGAAACTTATTTGACAAGGGTAGTGTGTACTATTATGATTAAAGATAATGTGGTCTTTGATATATAGGAAAGGTTGTTAAACTATCACCAAATACCTTACCAAGAGGCATGCTGGGATTTTGAGACTGTGAGAGACAATATCCAGGGTTCCTCAATTGCAAGAGATGAAGTTTTGAACAATGGCTTTCCTGTCATTTCATGGGATGGAGAAACTAGCCCTATTTTGAATATATACCTTTCCAGTGGAAGGCTTAATTTATATGACTCTATTCCAGTTCAAATCTGTTAAGCTTTAGGTGAAGCACATGCTATGGAGAATCTAGGGCTATTGCCTGTCAGAAGTTACAGAAACCTTTGTCACTTTTTGAAAGGTTTGGGTTAGTTCATGTTCGTTGATTGACTTCAGGTGTTCACAGGTTTCCTCGTAAGGTCTGTAGACAAAGAAAGTGTTTTATAGGATTACTGAGCTTTGTATTGGCTCTTAGAGTTGGAAATGCATGTCCCTAATGTGAGATGCTTAAATAATGGTGGTATTGTTTTGGGTGAATACGTGATACGAGATTAGATTTTATTTTGTGGATGTTTAGATGTATAACTGATGTTGCTTTTCTATTGCTCCAAATTGTCTTGGCAGGACTTACTATAGTATGTTACAATGTCAGCTGACTTTCAGTTGATATACCTAATCTTGGACAACTTCATTTTTGACACTGCTCACGATGGAGGTTAGAAATTTAACTGGTGTTTACATTGATTGGCAGTTTAACTTTCTAGATTTCAGTGGATTTCTAAAAAGGTTTAAGTTTTAACTTATCGAGTTTTATTTTAAAGGTCAGAGTTGATAATATATTTAATATAGTATTAAATATTTCTATTTTCATGGTGGTGGTTTGTGTTTGAATCAAGTCCTTGCTCGTGATACTTTAGAGTTCGAGGTGGTGTTGTAAGATGGCAGAATTTTGTAAAAGAAACTAAAGGTTGAAGTTGGGTGTTTATGGTATCGTTAATTAGGAGTTTAGTTTTCTTAAGCATTAACGATATGAGGTTGATGTAATTTTAATCTGTACAAGTAAATTTTGGTTCACAGGAAAGCTTGATACTCTCTAGCTTGTAAATGTTAAAGGTAAACAAGGACGAAACTTTTCAGTTGGTCAGTATTGCATTGTAATAAAATATTCTCAAAGGGTTCTTCCTTGATAATGTACTTTTTTGACTCTAAGATAAAGTTTAGTTTATGGAATACGAATAGAATTAGTCTGTTACTGTAGTGTTGGGCATTTAGGAAGTGTTTGTATGTGATTATTGTCATTCATCTGTTACTTGATGATGTGGATTTGGCAATCGGATGCCAGGTGTTGACAAAGGATCTGGTACTCATTTTGTAGAAGACAGTGGATCTGACGTTTAGCAATTTCCTGGTGACGCTGAAATTTATCAGAAATCAGTTAGTAGCAGTGGATTATAATATTCATAAATTAGTTGAAGATAGTGGATTTCAGTGTTCAGTGGGGGGGTATCGAATTCAGTGTGAGTGTTTGCCCTTGACAGCGGATTTTGCTGTTGTGTGCTAGTTTGTGATATCTGTTTGAGATACAGTTTGTGTACGTCTCTGTATAGTGAATAGGACTCCAAATATTACTTTCGATCATTTTGGATCATCTTGTTAGTGCACGATGACAGAATTCACAATTCATCATCGTAAGTATCATCTGAGTATGTGATGCAGAGTCTTCATCACTGGATATGTTTGCTGGTGCTTGAAACAAGTCCAGGATTCAGAAAAAAAACTGGTTTAAGATCAATTAGGCTTCAGGAAGTCTTTGCTTCTGGTTCATTTTGGTTTAGAAAGTATGTTAGTCTGTGATAGTTTTAGTCTTAGGAAGTCTCTTAGTTTATGGTAGTTTTGGTTTTAGAAAGTCTGGTAGTCTGTTAAAGTTTTGGTTTAGAAAGTCTTTTAGTTTATGATAGTTTTGGTCTTAGAAAGTATGTTAGTTTGTTAGTTTTGGTTTTAGAGAGTCTTAATTTATGATAGTTTTTGGTTTTAGAAAGTCTTAGTTTATGATAGTTTTGGTTTAGAAAGTCTGTTAGTTTGATAGTTTTGATTTTAGAAAGAATGTTAGTTTTGGTTTTAGAGTGTCTTAGTTTATGATAGCTTTGTTTTTAGAAAGTTTGTTAGTTTTGGTTTTAGAAAGTCTTAGTTTATGATAGTTTTGGTTTAGAAAGTCTGTTAGTTTATGATAGATTTGGTCTTAGAAAGTATGTTAGTTTGTTAGTTTTGGTTTTAGAGAATCTTAGTTTATGATAGTTTTGGTTTAGAAAGTCTGTTAGTTTATGATAGTTTTGATTTTAGAAAGAATGTTAGTTTATGTTAGTTTTGGTTTTAGAGTGTCTTAGTTTATGACAGTTTTGTGTTTAGAAAGTATGTTAGTTTTGGTTTTAGAAAGTCTTAGTTTGATAGTTTATTGTTTTAGAAAGTCTTAGTTTATGAAAGTTTTGGTTTTAGAAAGTATGTTAGCTTATGATAGTTTTGGTTTTAGAAAGTCTGTTTATGATAGTTTTGGTTTAGAAAGTCTTAGTATATGATAGTTTTGGTTTTAGAAAGTATGTTAGTTTATGATAGTTTTGGTTTTGGAAATTTAGTTTATGATAGCTTTGGTTTCAGAAAGTCTGTTATTTCTGTGAAAAGTCTGTTAATATGCAAAAATTAGTCTGAGAAAGTTTGATTCTTCATAGTACTTAATTCAAATAAGCTACTTTCTACGGTTTGCATTCTAAAATTGTGTTGTTTTGCTAATACTTTTGGGTTTAGAATGTACACTAGTTTGTGATACATATTCTCCCGAAAGTAATTCTGATTGTTTGTGACACATTTTTTGTCCAATGCCTGTTTGTTGCTTTTACTTTCATGTAGTCTGTTAATTTGTAGTTATTTTTTATAGGTTGCCTTCACGAAGTCTGTTAGCTTTGATAGATTGGCTTTCAAAATTCTGAGTCTGTTTTCGCTAGGAAGTCTGTTATTTTGTGAAACTCACTAGAAGTATTTTAGTTGGCATTCTTGCTAGAAACTTTTTTTTTTTTTTTTTTGCCTTAGCATTCTTGTTAGTTTGCATTTATTTTCGGGAATATTTTAACCAAAAAGTCTGTTTCCTTGCAATTTTTTTTCTGCTAGAAAATCTGTTAGTTTGTGATTCCTTTCGCTAGAAAGTTAGATATATTTTTGGCCCTGAAGTAAATTCTTTGGTGTTTTTTTTCTAGAAAGCCTGTTAACTTGTGATTTTTTCTGCTAAGAATTTTTCTCTTGTGTGAGTTTTTGCTTGGAATGTCTATTAGGATGGTAGGTAATCTTAGGAATCATGGGTTATTGGCTTAAAATCATTCATATCTCGTGAGTTTTATGCTCAGAGTTTTGCTTAAGAAGAGTGTCAGTTTGAGAGAGTTTTTTTTGTCTGGAAAGTGTACATGTTTGGGAGAGGTTTTGCCTACAAGTGTGTATTTCTTGGAGAGATTTTTTTTGCATAAAAGGCATGCCATTTCAGTGGAGGTTTTTTTTCCCCAGGAAGTGTTTTGTATGGAAGAGGTTTTTGCCCAGAAAGTATGTTATTGGAATTGTTTTTGTTCTTTTTTGCCCATGGTGCTAGTTCTCGAGACACTCTGCCCAGATCTTAAAAACTACTGGTGCTAGAGGTCTGCAGATTGGTATGTTGATCATCCACCCTCCAATCATCAAACATACCAAATTGCAGCCGTTTAACCTCAATAGTTTTTATTTAAGGTTAAAATTAGCCATGATTGTGCTTCTGGCAATGCAACAACACAGGCCACCACGGCCGGCTGTGAGTTTCATGGGCCACGCCTCATATAGCATTATACTGAGACCACCGAAAGATAAATCTATTTTCTGTGGCCTTGATTATACGCTGTACAGAAAACTCGATTGCGCCGAAGAAACTTCGGAACATTTTTTACCTGTTTTCCTTGGAAAGTGTGTTGACTTGGGATGGCATTTTGCATGGAATGAGTATCAATTTGGGAGTTTGTTGCCTAGAAAGTGTGTCAGTTTGGATGAAGGAAGTTATGGTGAAGAAAGTCTGTTGATTCAGTAAGGTTTTTGTTTTGCCCGGAGATGATTAATATGTGAATTTTAGCTAGAAAGTCTGTTGTGTACAAGTATTCTACCCCCAAAAAATCTTATTTTACAAGTTCTTTTGTTTAGTGACAGTTTTTTTTTTCATTGTACAGTTCTTGTTCGTCTGTTTTTGGCCACAAAAGTTTTTTTTTTTAACCAAGCACATGTTTTTTTTTCTAGAATGTCAGTTTAATTAGGATCTTTGCTTACAAAGTGTGTCAATTAGAGAGAATTTTTAGCTCAGAAAACGTCAGTTTTAGATCTTTTTTTAAATTTTTTTTTGCCCAGAACGTAATTAAGATCTTTGCTTACAAAGTGTGTCAATTAGAAAGAATTTTTAGCTCGGAAAACGTCAGTTTTGGAGTTTTTTTTTTTTTTTTTTTGCCCAGAAGGCATGTCAGTCGAAGAAATGTTTTAGCCTAGAAACTGTCATTTCCAGAGTGGATTTTGCATAAGAGTATTCACAAAAGTAGAAGTTTAGCATTCTCTAGAGTATTTTTGATGTAAGGGTGAACGCATCGTCAAGAATTAGGAGTTCGGTAACCTGGGAAAGGCATAATTAGAGATTGGAGCAGGAATTGTTATCGAAGAGATAAGATAAAAGGCCAAGATTTAGAGTATCAAACAGTTAATGAAACTTGCTTTGTCAGTAGTTTAGTGTTAGCATTTTAAAAGCAAGTCTTGAGGCATCATGTCTTGACTAAAATCGGTAAACTTTCCATGCAGTTTTTCCTAAACAGTACTTGTTTCAAAAGGCAATCCAATCCCTTCACTGGTGGATCAATACAAAGTTAGTTTTTTTTTTTTTGTTTAGTAGCCCTGTTCTCGTGAGAGTGTGAAACAGTAATTTTAACATGTAGGCCATTTCTAGTGAGCATCGTGAAATTGTGGTTTTCTTGTTCGATATCAGATAGCAATATTTAGTCCGGTGGGCTTATTCTGATAAGTAAAACAAGCAGGAATGTTTAAAGTCTAGTATTGGAGCAATATAAAAACTATTCTTAGGCTGATGATCAGTACCAAACTGCTTTTCCGAGTCTTGTAATGACTGGAAGCTGAAAGATTCGAAAAAACATGCCAACTCCAAAACACCCGTAGGAATGTTACACTCAGGTGCGGGACATTCCTCCCTAATTACCTGGCAATGGGATGACTTGGTAAGATGTATCACACAGAACCTAAATTGGCCTGGTGGTCCACGTGTACGGTGAAGGTTGACGTTAGTCCGACCTGCTGTCCCGCTGGGGGAGGAAGAACGGGGCAGGAGGACATTAGCTTTGCACGTCTCTGACCATTTACCTGACTCAATCACGTACATTGAATGGTGTCTCTAGGCCTATAAGATGAATTGGTGGTTTGTTTTGGGGAGGGGGGAGTGCCTCAAGGTGCGCTTGTTCCACCTGAAGGGGTTTGGGTCACTTGTCTGCTTTTAGAGGGACTGTATGTGTCTTAGTGTAATTAACTGCTTTTGTTGTAACAAAGGCTGGAGGATGACTTGTAATTTGAAGTAAAAGTTAATTAGCTTGTTTTTGGTTTGCTTGTAAAATTCCTGTAATTCTCTTGTTCAGAAAGACATCTGAAAATATAAATACATATTAAATACCTTGCAAATAAATCTTGTAGACGAAAATATCATGTAAATTGACAATAGCACCAAATAAAGTATATGACTTGCGGAAGTTTTGAATAAATTTATTTTAGTTAACAGAAATATAGCTCTATATAAATTATTTTGGTGCATGTAATGTTAATAGGCTAATCAATTAAAATAAATTGCAGTTAATCTTAATTGAAAATGTAAAGTAACCAAATATATAGAATAAAATACAAGTGCAGCAAGAAGACTTTTTAAGAAAACCAAACTAATCAGCAGAAAATGCTGTAAAAATGCAATAATTTACAATTTCTGTAAAACTGTCCATTTTACCAGATCTGCCAAACTAAAATCTATCAATTTCTCTGGTCAGAAAATAATTCTCAAATCTTTGAACTTGGTGTTTTGCAAGTTATAGTTACACGCATTGTTTCATCAAATTTACATGGCAACAGTTTAGCCAGGGAAAGATCTGTCAAATTTTTTTTTTTTTTTTTTTAAATTTCAACTAAATGGGAATATGAAAAATAATCAAGGAATTCGAAGTCACTTCTACAGAGCATATCTACATCAGAAGGGGTGTCACAGGAGCCTATTTTCTGACGTATTTTAGTGCTTTGTCGTCCGATTTAACTTCAAAATATCAGTATTTGTGGCAAGATTGGAGTATAGTGTTTGTAACACTGTTATAAACGCTGCACAACTCCAGTGTTGCCACCAATATTGGCATTTTAATATCAAATTTGGCGTCAGACTGCTGAAAGATGCCGGGTAATAGGCTGTGAGACCCATGAAATGTACCGAGTCATTTTAGTCAACTCCGTATTGAAAAGAATGAAGTCAATTTCATATATGAGTATCTCCAGAGATAACGATAAAATAGCCGTATCCACTAAGTATTATAAGTAAATTTTCCTCTACTGCTCTCAAAGTGAAGAATCCTGTTAGGTACAAAGTCAATATCAGAGGGCTAGTACGTTCGAGATACCACCTTTTGCTTATTGTTCCTCTGTTTTCTGTGAGGTATATTTTACAGAAAAGTTCCATTTTCTGTTAAGACGACGTGAGAGAAGCTACATTGTTTTCGAAATTACAGCGAAAACGGAAATCAGAATGTAAATTTCTCAGAAGTCATCCGTAGAGAAACTAAGGCATTTTTGGGGTGGGGGTAGGGGGGTGGCCATCTTGCTTCGAGACTAAATTCTGGCGGTATGAGCCTACAGGTTTTCACGCCACGTTTCATTTGAGATACTACAAGTCAAGCAAACATTTGCCTAAGTATGAAACTACGGCCATGAGAGTGAACGTAGGCCTAGGCTTGTCTCATTGGTAACTTGAGCACACCTTTCTTAGTCTTCCTGTACACACCAGTTCTCTTTTGACATATTAAAGAGTCTCAACATTGCTAGTGAGTCATAGAAAACTGGAATACATCCGGGAAAGCACAAGGGCAGTATATACAAGGCTTTTCCCATCTCGGCCACTCAGCTGTCAGCTTAGAGAGCTCAAGCCCTTTAGGGGTCGGTTTCAATGCTGGTAACTGGTTGGTTATAACCTCCTGCTGGGGACATACCCCATCCCTCGGGGCATTGCAATGCTGGCTCCAAGGAAAAAAAAAATTTTTTTTTCTTTATCATTTTAACGACTAACCACGCCTAAATATGAAGTTATTTCTTGGATTTAAATAAAAGACTGTCCCGTTATTTGATGGTTTTTATTTCCTCTCTATTTTACATGCTTTGCTTATAAAGGGATACTTGCCACTCGTGACGTCACATCACTTACATCATACCCGTCACCACCTATGACGTCAGACAAATCTAGTAAATTGCGTCAACTATGACGTCATCGTTTTCATGCCATTCTAAGCATTCTTTGATGACGTCATTTAGTACTACGGTAGCCTTACACATTTGACTATACTGATATTCGTTTTATACATTGTTTTTTAAACCACTTCTTACTTTATAATCGTAAACCTTGTGACTATTAAAGACCATTTTAATCCCTAATTTCTTAAGTTTTAGGTAGTCTTTTTGTAGCAATTAGGCTACTTCGGCTTTGCCTAAATCAGGTACACTCATCCCTTTCGTTTTGGTCTTAATATAACCATTTTTGGCTTCTCTTAAAGCTCGCTCGCTCTCTCGCTCTTACTAGCTCTGTACACCATTTCAGAAAGCAGTTTGGTTGAAATTTAAATGAACCTTTCCACAGGGCACTTTTGACTTTAACAACTTTTACGTACCATTTCGAAGTCATGTGTGACTTCATGATAACTTGTCTTGCTACTTCTTTGAACCTGGTATTATTCTGAGAGAGAGAGAGAGAGAGAGAGAGAGAGAGAGAGAGAGAGAGAGAGAGAGAGAGAGAGAGAGGAGAGAGAGAGAGAGAGAGAGAGAGAGAGAGAGAGCTCATTGTGCAACGAAACTGCTTCAGTACGAGAGAGAGTGAGTGAGTTTTAACCCACCACATCGAAATACTGAGTGTGTGTGTGTGTATTTTACCTCACTACAACAAGAAAGAGAGTGTGTGTGTGTTTTACCACTGCACAGAAGTTTTGAGAGAGAGGGAGAGTGAGTTTTATCTCACTACAACATGAGAGAGAGAGAGAGCGAGTTTTACCTCACTATAACGAGAGAGAGAGAGAGAGAGAGAGAGAGAGAGAGAGAGAGAGAGAGAGAGAGAGAGAGAGAGAGAGAGAGTGTTTTACCACTGCAAAGAAGTTTTGAGAGAGAGTGTTTTATCTCACTACAAGAGAGAGAGTGTGTGAGTTTTACGTCACTACAACGAGAGAGAGAGAGAGAGAGAGAGAGAGAGAGAGAGAGAGAGAGAGAGAGAGAGAGAGAGAGAGAGAGAGAGAGAGAGAGTGTTTTAACTCGCTACAACTTGAGAGAGGGCGTTTTAACTCACTACCACCAAATACTGAGAGAGAGAGATTTTACCACTGCAAAGACGTTTTGTGAGAGAGAGAGAGAGAAATTCTTTACCAGCGAGTGTTTATCATAAACGACGGAGAGAGAGAGAGAGAGAGAGAGAGAGAGAGAGAGAGAGAGAGAGAGAGAGAGAGAGAGAGAGAGAGAGAGAGAGAGAGAGAGAGAGAGACTGCAAAAGAACATAAAATGTGAAACATTTTAAAGGAAAAATTAACACTTTTACTTGCATACAAACGCAATTATTTCACAAAGGCCCTTACTGTTCATTCAAGCAGAAAGACCAAGTTCTGTATTCCAGTATAAAAGGGGCAACTATACAATTAAGACCTTACTAAGCTTCAGTATTGAAAATTGCCCAGTTAAGCCTTCTTAACTGTTAACTCAAAAGGCAAAATCATGCAACAGGAGGCCACTTTTATGAGTAGACATACCACCTTCCCCTGTAGCTTTCAGTCAATCTTCTGCAAATTGTCAATTCCTGCCTGAAAACCCCACATACAAAAGACACCCTTTAATACCAAATTATTCTGCAATTTGTCTATTCCTGCATGAATCCCACATGCACAAGATACCCCCTAACGCAAAATTATGATCACACCACCACGAAGGAGTTAGATTTTCCACCCAGAGACGAATAAATGAAGAAATTGTGTGTGTACTGTACTGTACTCTATAGACCAGTAGCGAGACAACAAGATTCAACTGTGCCCTGAGAGTTTACTTCCGCAGACTGATAAGGGAGGAGTACAGCAGTCTGGGCATAATTTCGTAAACTATCATCTACAAGTACCAGAGTACCTTTTATGTACCTCAAAAGAAACTTGAAATTCGGAGCAACAGCCCATCAGTGCTTTTCCTCAAGTGTTACATTTTTGGGCTAACTGTTAAAATACGTAAACCAGAGCACTAAATAATATAAGTAAGCAGCTATAAGAGTTGGTGAATACCTGCAGAATGGATTTCCAGTACGTTGGTAACAGATGTAACAGAAAGACTATAAAAGAATGAAGATGGAATAAGGAAAACGAAACTGATGATAAACATACGATTGTCTGTGTCACTGGAAGTGGAAGCATCAAAATGTTTGGTAGAGTTAAGAGTATATCAAACTACTCTCTCACATAAAAAGGCCAAGTGTTAAGTATATGTGAGTGAAGTTATTAACAGTTGGAGAAGAAAGTACTACAATCATCATGTAAAGAAAAATGGAATACAAAGAAGTGGATCCAACTAATTCTGGGAATATGTGGAAGTGATAGACTGATAACTAGAACTCTAAAGAGCAGACTAAACAAAAGAAACGTAGTTGAAAAATGACACGAAACAGACAGCTTTTGTTACTGCAAAGATCTTAACAGATATACTTGAAAGCTTTGTCTTACGAGGACGGACACATTCATGTACGAACTTCAAGGGGCTAAGGTAAAGTACTACGATGAAGCTGAAACGATCAAAATAGCAAATACAGCACCTTCGGAAGATTATGATGGAGACAACGGCTTTAGTCTATGTGCAGAGTGGACATTAAGTACAAAAAATTAATTATGAAATAAGGAAGAGTATCACAGAAACTAACAGGAGCTGGGAAAGCTTGTTACATTAAATTTTATCAAAAGAGATAGATATTTAGGAAATTAATCTGAGAAGCCAAAAGATAGCAGTGAGCAGAAGTCAAGTCACGACGTGGAAACTCTATACCCAAAGTTTGGACATCACAGATACCAAGCCGATTCACAAAAGCCACAAAGCATAACAGGCCACACTGTGGATACCATACTTGCTTCAGGATTCTCTTAGACATTACATCTTGCAGGATGCAAAAAGGAAAAAGTAAGAAACAGGGAAGAACTTGACCAGGGAGCTTCAAGGAATGTGGACTTACAGTAGGGCATATACTTGACAGACTGACCTGACTCCAAATGGCACTTAGAAGGAATGACTTGATAAACATCATGACACAGAGATGATCATGCACCTGCTACATTATACCTGTCATGATGGAAAGTGTCCACAGATTGGAAAAATTACCTCATAACAAAGTCACCATGCCATGTCCTTAAAAAAAAAAAAACAGTCATCACAATGAAACAAAATGATTTTCTACGGATTCTTGGGAAGGAACCAATTCAAGTTCAAATGGAAGAGGTGTACTGCTGCCTGAAAAATCAATGTACATAAAAGTCAAACATCGAAATGATACCTACCGGTACGAGACCTAGCTTAGCACTAGGTCCAAACCTACTTGTACAGTGATGGCTGCTCCAGAGAATGTGTGAGTAGAAGGTTATAGGAACCTGCTTTAGGCAGGTGACTGGACTGTGCGACAGAGTCAGAGGGAGAGAAACAAAGGAGAACTCAGTTATGGCAAGAATGTTTGAAAAGAAGGGTTCACAGCAACAGTGAATGAGTACAAGTGATGATGTACAAATAGATTACTAAAGACAGGTGATGAAAGGTATCAAGTGATAGGCAAACACAAGAAATATAAGTAGGGAAGTGGTTATCGATAAGAATCACTACTAAATGTGCACCGGTAAGATGATTGAATATGAACAGCAAATCCAAATACATACAGAACACATAAACGGAACAAATACACTACTGAATACTTTCAGATTTCTTTTGTATGTACAAACAGCAGCATTTATGTGGCATAGTACTTTGGTACTCAAAGGGCAGAATGACTACACAGAATACTGACAAGAAAATCCCAGACTTTCATAGGAGTGAGGGATGATCCTTCAATAGGGGACTACCCAACCCTATTTACAAGTTTCAATCGCAAGTGGAGGACACAATCTTACACCAACCATAGAAGAGAGACTAAGAACTTTCACATAAACAATTTGGTTTCAAGGGAACCAATTATCAACCTTTGCAGGAAGGTGACTCAAGGGAACCAATTATCAATCTTTGCAGGAAGGTGACAAGGGTAAAAGGGGTCTCCAACTGTGATGATGACACCACCAGGTGAGAGTAAGATTTCACAACAGCCTTGTCACGATAACACCTTGCCAGAGGAAGTAAGGTCACTCAGATTCTAAGATGTTACTTTTCTGACTTTTTCTATCCTGCAGGGGATGCTGAAATGGGTATCCTACTACCTTTAGCTGGTCCACAATGAGAAATGGCCGCTGCTCCAAAGGGAACTTTGAAGGATGGAGCAGCATTAGAAGTCCAAAATGGCAGAGAAGGTACAGTGCAATCCATATTTTACTATTTCCACAAAATAAATAAAGGTAGTGATGGTCTGATCAGTATCAGGAAGGCTCTTTCTAAACTTGAGATGAAAATGTAAAACAATCATTTCCAAGAAAGATAGAGAGGCAGTGCTGTACACAACTGAAAATAAAAAGGATATAGAGAAAAGGGGTCATATATGAAAGCAATAATCCATACAAGATATATAACCTTCAACATCAAAGGGGGAACAAAAAAAAATTAAAATGATTTACACACAGCAGAGTCAAATGAGGATCAGGTCAGAAGCATTAACAAGTAAAACATCAGGAGTGGGCAAGAGGGAACGAAGTATCCTAACTTGGCTTTGAACCTGAGCAAATATGGAGTACATCTCTCAACCGTTGTCAACTTGAGTCTTGTCATCTAAAATAAGAGGGTTTCTGTCACTAACAACAAAATCTCAGGCCTCTGGGAGCCCAGGATCTTTCTTAACTACAAGTGAAGAGGAATGACACGTAAGCAAGTTCATAAATGACTCACAAAAATTTACACATGAAATGTAAGGCCACTGAGGTTGAAAATATACTGCCAACATAAAGCTAGACAATACCAATGGTTATTTACTGGGGAAGTCATGAAAAACACAAATATGGATAAAATGGGAATGAGGAATGGGAGAATGAGCAAAGCAAATGAAAGGATGTGGTAATTTGACAAACAACTAAGAACATAGGGGAGAAAAGGGTGGGAGTCATATCTTCAAGGGATGCTCTCACAAATCTAGACTATATTTTCTTCATGGTTGGGCTGCCCTTAAAATACACAGTGTGCCCAGCAATGTGTGTATGACTTATGTATAGTTGAAACACCACCAAAATTCAGACGATGGACAAAAGTAAAAGAAACTTGGTCCCTCACTTGAAAATAACAATGAAAGCTTTTATTAAAATAACAAGTTTGTTCTAGTATGGAGAGAGAGAGAGAGAGAGAGAGAGAGAGAGAGAGAGAGAGAGAGAGAGAGAGAGAGAGAGAGAGAGAGAGATTTATCATCAATAAATAAAACACAAGACATTTTATTTTTACAAAAAGTTATCAAATGTGACAACACATTCACAGTTTTACAAATTCAAAAACAAACTTTCAGTAACAGAACCTCAAGTCATTAAAAATACATTGGGGTCAGAATCATTTTGCACATTCTCTTAGTATTACAGAAACTTCATCTCATCCAGAAAGGGCATCCAACATCGTTTTACTACAAGCAGTCAGAGATGAAAGACTGTCATGGTCACAGTCACTTGTTAGAGTGTGACTTTAACACTATTTCTTTGAGATGTGAAAGGAGAGAGGAGGAAATTTCTATTATCACTATTATAATGCAGTTTAATATTATCACTATCATAATGCAGTTTAACATAACTAACTGAATCAAAATTTACCTCTCGCAGAGGTCATTAAAGGATCTGTTTTCAAGTGTTAGGTGAAAATTGTAGCATATATAACTATCAAAAGAGTAAAAAAAATAGCAAGGGATGCATAATAACTCAGCATATAAAGAGAAAGAGGTCCTGTGCAAGGCCAGGAAACCAAGGTCTATCTTGCCATATATTTTGGCAAACCCTGAAACAATTGTAAAAATGTCATTCTTTTAGAAACAAAATTACTTTTCCTATTATTAACCCAATATCTTAACCTGGACTAATTCATATGAAGTGCAAGGTCCCAGATACCATAATCTAGCGTAGACAAAAAGCTAAAAAAAAAAAAGAAAACTTGGTCCAGTAGGCTGGTAAATGCTAGCAAAGGAATTTTGGATTTACCAGACCATTGAGTAAATATTGTCAACTCTCGTAAGCTACCCCAAAGGACTTGTTCTTGGTGAAGTATGTTAAAGCCTGTTTAATACTGCAACCCTTAAAATCCTATGTGGAAGACTGCTGAGATGCTGCAATGCCAACCAGGTGAAAGGACCCTAAACAGACCAATGGAGCTTTTGAGATAGCTGGACCTAAAGAAACCCAAGACTCCAGGGGCAAAAAGGATTAGATGCTGGACTGCTTCAACCCTGCCAAAACAAGTGGATAACTTCTGAAAGGTGTGATGGCTGGAAACCTCAGAAATGTCTTGCAGATACAGCATGTTGTGAGGGACACGAAGATGGACTAACATAGAAACTTGTTCTGTTGTAGATGCTGGGTCTGATAAACCATAGTTAAATGAAATGTCTCTATGGGTAGTGTGACTCAAGAGAACAGCTATCAAAAAACCCAAAGCTAAAACTGAACCAGGAAGATTTTCTTGTGTGACGAACAGCAGCAGCAAAATGAGCTTGAAGTTTGGCGATGGGGTCTTGTAACTCATCCATCATATACACAAGGGACAAATAAGTGTGGCCAGTTGTAAGACAGGATATATATTACTCAATGTGGTTTTGCTTTGGAATAAATACCACAGGATATATATTACTCAATGTGGTTTTGCTTTGGAATAAATACCACAAACTAACAGTTGTATTAATGTGTTCTGAATCAACCATTATCTGATTCGAATCATACAAGGTCCCGAACCATTATCTGATTCGAATCATACAAGGTCCCGAAGCTGCAAGACAGTAGTTGGCAATAGCAAGAAACTATTGTTCAATACATCTTCCAGATAACCAATTCACAGAGAGCCGCTCTGGTACAAAAACCTGCCAAAAGGTCTATGCATTGTTTGGGTCAAATTCCCTACAAAAGAAAAGAAAAGGCAGGGGGGGGGGGTACATCACCAAGCCCTGGGAAAATCCAGGATGTCATGGCAGCGAAGCAAACTCTACTCAAAAGAGGAAACAAGGGAAGAACTACAAAAAAGAATGTTGCTTATTTCAGGATCTGCAAGGAACAAGAGCCCAAAAACATGCCAAGGGTGGACCACCTCCAGGGAGGCAGCTCCATCCCAATGGCAGAGAATAAAGGAACCTCTTAGTAACCTAGCCTGCCTGTTCTTGATGAACAAGCAAAATCAAGACAGACCTAGTATAACCACCTCAAAGAACTGGAATGAGTTGAGCATCATTCATTCCAAAAGAGAACAAGGCCTTGCATGCAAAAGACCAGATATTTATATACCCTATAATTCTGGATTCTCACAACACAAGGATCGCAACAAAAGAAAGAAAACGAAATATCTAAACTCCCTAAATCTAGAGCACACCTACACCGACTACTGTGAGCAGCTAATCTTGGTAAGGCAGAAAGGTCAAAGAAGAATAGGGAGAAAATCATAGGTACTTTCCCAGTGGGGCATACCTGGGGACATACAAAAAGTCTCTTCCAGGATGAATGGAATATAAAATTTAAGCCAAAGGCCAAGCGCTGGGGTCTATGAGGTCATTCAGCGCTTCAAGGGAAATGGAAAGTAAAAAGATTTTAAAGGTGTAACAGGAGGAAAATCTTGCAGTTGCAGAATGAAAAGTGATAGGAGAGGGTAAAGAGTAAGATGAAGAAAAAGAATATAAACGCACGTAAAGTAAAAGGAATGAAAGGGGTTACAGCCAGGGCCCATGGAGACACTGCAAAGAACCTATGGTAATGCCTACAGTGCACCATGTGAGGTGCAGTGATGGCACTACACCCCTACGGGGGCTTCTTCCAGGATGAAAATATCCTGGTTAAATCAGATCAGATCTACTCTAGGTGACCAAAAACCCATGCGAGTTTGAAATGAATCAAAGAAGAAACTGGAAGTTAGCCACAAGGAAACCTAGTGATTATAGCTCCTTGAGTCATGAAAGCAGTCAAAACTGCGGAGCAATTGCCAGTCAACTGAGACGAGGCAAAAACTGACATAAAAATGTACGTCGTGATGAGGATCTATAACCCTGCTGGACCTTGCACACAAAATTCAGTTACTGGGGTCTGGTGTTTCCTTATTTCATCCTACAGTAGATTGTTATTATAATAATGATTATAAAGTCACAACTTCTTCTTCTTCTTTTAACATGCTTTTATTCCCATTTTTGTATGGGGTAAGCACGATGCCTTCTTTTGAAGGACTTTTTTGATTTGGCTTTGGGGTAGACCTGTGGTCTCGATCGGCTGCCCTAATACACAAATAAGTGATCAAGTCACAACAATGCACAAATAAGTGTAAGTTAAAGTAATGGGCTATGAATAAAAAAAAAGCAAATGCTAAACAAAGACTAGATTTTAGCAGACAGAAGTTGATCAATTTGCTCCTTCTCAAAGAAATAATCTTAAAATCTCACACAACATAGTCAGGGTCACTGTTTTTGACTGAAATTAGGCAATGAAGAATAAACTATACCGTCAATTCTTCCTTTAACTAAAGAAAAGGTGAAACTGGTGCCAAAAACAATAATGCAACATATTGTTACAAATGAAAATACTATAATGAAAAATAAGCTCCTAGAATAAAATTACTCGAAAAAATATAAGATAAGAAACCTTAACAATTTGATGTACAGTATTTTATCAAGACCACAAAATCAAATTGCTAGACTCTCACAGGCTAGCCTGAGGATACATTCTCAAATTATTACAACCGGTATTACTATGAAGTAGATTAGGCAAACCACTAGGACAAAATGCTCGACTCTCATGGTGCTGACCTGAATTCAAACTTCATTTACTAAGCTCCAATTCTTTAAACATGTATAAATGGATATTCAAAAACACTGAGAGCCCTGACAAAATTTGTGAACAGAAGGGAATAACTCTCATATTCTCAACTCAAAATTATGATTTAACATTCTTAAAAAAACACAACAGTCTTGAGTTTCTTCAATAGGGAATTGAAGGCCTACAGATGAGGCCCTTTTGTCTACTTTAGAAATGGCAAGGCTATATAACCAGGCTGTGTGATCTCTGAGAATGATAAAAGCTTGTACAATATACAATAAATATCAAAAAAGAAAATTTGAAATGTAAAATGCAGAAAACATTGCAACTAGGGTTGAAGGGACACTGAATAGAACCTTTAGTACCATCCACAGTATGCAATGCATATTACAGCACGCTGTAACTGGCAGCCCATACAGAGGTGTCACAAATCAAAAACAACAGTTACTGCTGCCAACCAAGAAAGACCAAGACCCCAACCACAGGAACTCATGACCTAAGGAACCTCATGCATTCTATGATGAAGGCTAAGGTTCAGAGGGACACAGAAATAAGGGACTCCAAAAGTCTGGCAAACACTAGGCAGAAGAGGATAGCAAGGCCTACGAAGAGAAGAGCAGGAAGGAAGTCAAGAGGCAGGTGGCTCAATATGATGGTGCTGTTGCATATATGAAATCAGAGTAAGAACGTGTTCGGAACATAAAGGGAAAATGCAGAACAGAAAGAACACAAATCAATACAGAATCCAACATCACAAGTTAGGAGAAGCCTCCACAAGAGAATCATTAAGGAATCAACCAGAATACATGGAAACAAATGCCTATTCAAAATTGGCAGACGTTATTTGCATTTAGAACATGTTTGAAAGGCTATTAACTATCAGGATAGAATAAATAAATACTGACACATATATCAACAAATACAAATAAAGTACATAAATATAACCAACATTCCAGTCCCAAGAAGGAAACAGTGCAAGGTACTTTCAGGCAGTATTATAGAGGTGGAGATGAGACCAACAGAATGAAAAGAAAGATCACTGCAACTCATGATACTAAGCAAAATATAGAGGAGGAGGAAGACTGCTGAAACATAGCGTATTTAAGTGTGGGAGATGCAAGAAAGGTTAAAAAATCTGTTACAATTAACGACTACAGAAGAAACAAGCAAGAAAAGGGGAGTTATATGTTGGTACGTCTTGAGAAAGCACTGAGCAGAGCATCCACACAAGCAATTTGATTGGGACTTACAATAGCAAAAGGCTCAATAAGGATTAATGAGTAAGTGTTGGAACTGAGTAAGTGCTGGAACTTTATCGTGATATTAGGACTTGCATGATTATAGTGGAAGAAACAGCCAGAGAATTTGAGATAAACAATGGTGTCCATCACAGATCACCACAGGGCCTATCACCGTTAACCATAGTCGAAGAGGAATTAACAGAGAAACGAAGAAAAGGAGGTCCCTAAGAGCTTCTGTACGCAGATGTCATGGTGAGGTAGAGAAGATACTCTTACAATAATGCTTGAAAACTGGAAGACTGGAAAGGAGAGCCAAGGAATGAACATCAAAGCAAGCAATGCTGGAAGACTGGAAAGGAGAGCTGAGGAATGAACATCAAAACAAGCAATACTGGAAAACTGGAAAGGAGAGCTGAGAAATGAACATCAAAACAAGCAATACTGGAAGACTGGAAAGGAGAGCTGAGAAATGAACATCAAAACAAGCAATACTGGAAAACTGGAAAGGAGCTGAGAAATGAACATCAAAACAAGCAATACTGGAAGACTGGAAAGGAGCTGAGAAATGAACATCATAACAAGCAATACTGGAAGACTGGAAAGGAGCTGAGAAATGAACATCAAAACAAGCAATACTGGAAGACTGGAAAGGAGAGCTGAGAAATGAACATCAAAACAAGCAATACTGGAAGACTGGAAAGGAGAGCTGAGAAATGAGCATCAAAACAAGCAATACTGGAAAACTGGAAAGGAGAGCTGAGAAATGAGCATCAAAACAAGCAATACTGGAAAACTGAAAAGGAGAGCTGAGAAATGAACATCAAAACAAGCAATACTGGAAGACTGGAAAGGAGAGCTGAGGAATGAACATCAAAACAAGCAATACTGGAAGACTGGAAAGGAGAGCTGAGGAATGAACATCAAAACAAGCAATACTGGAAGACTGGAAAGGAGAGCTGAGGAATGAACATCAAAACAAGCAATACTGGAAGACTGGAAAGGAGAGCTGAGAAATGAACATCAAAACAAGCAATACTGGAAGACTGGAAAGGAGAGCTGAGAAATGAATATCGAAACAAGCAATACTGGAAGACTGGAAAGGAGCTGAGAAATGAACATCAAAACAAGCAATACTGGAAGACTGGAAAGGAGCTGAGAAATGAACATCAAAACAAGCAATACTGGAAGCCTGCAAAGGAGAGCCATGGAATGAACATCAAAGCAAGCAATACTGAAAACCTGGAAAGGAGACCTGAGGAATGAACATCAAAACAAGCAAAACGAAGTTTACAACGAAGAGAGGGGAAACATTCTAACTGAAGGAGCGCTAAGTATAAGAAAATAGAGGAAACTATTCAAACATCACACCTTTTATGAGGAAAACTTTATGTTGAGAATGTGACTGACGATAAGTAAGATGTGTAAAATACAGACATGGAAATCGCCCCAAAGTAATAGGAGAGACATACTGTACTTATGATCCAAGAATTCACCTCAAGTAAACCCATACTGGATGGATAAGCTGAGCCGCAACACAAAATAGATCGGACTAAAGATTCTCAACAGTATCCCTTCATCCCCAAGTGCACCACTCTATCTCTCTTATTCTCTTACTCAAGACACATGAGAGAAGTCCCAACGGTACAATTCAAGCACGTTGTTACAATGGATGGTACTTGTGTGCGTGTCTTTGTGGTTCTATAAGCAATGCCTCCAATTTCCTCCAACAAAGCAAAATTCAGTCCGATCCTCATTCAAATGTGCCCCTTTGAAAGCTTGTATAACTTGAAGGTGGATTATAATTTGGATGAACAACAATTATCTTCGAGTAACCTGTAATGAAAAAAAATAAGTATAAATTTCATGTTGTAATACAACCATAGTCATTTTAATTCCACACAACAATAAAAAAACTTATAACCTCACACACTTCTCAAGTTTAGTTAGCTGGTACTTTACAGAAATAATATGTACATTACGTAGTTTGCATGATCAGCGATCAGTTCTTATCAGACAGGGAATTTCTACATAGCCACCAAAAGGGAGTCTAAACTCTCTCTGTACAATAGAAAATAAGTATCACTTCAATTTACCCATTGAAATTAGGTTATGTAAACACGAGGTAACAGTCAGTTGCGGAAACTGAAAAACTATAATGTTCTTTTTATGCTAGCACCAGATAAGGGGAGACAAACCAAAATCTTGAATGATTTGTCAACAATTACAAAGACACAGTTACTGATACCTCTCTCTGCCTGTGGGGTCACCAATTCCCTATGTCAAGCATTTACTCCTAAACTCTGGCTACACATCAGATATGTACTAATCAGTGAGGATGTAATGAGAGTGCACTCTCATAATATCTATGTAATGTTTGAATTCTGACAAGACACAGTAACACACCTTACAAGAATAGTACCTCAGTATACCATGACAGGAACCTCAATTCACTGTTGTGGAAGGCTACAGCAACCTCCAATGTTTGACAATGTTTACTCAGTTACCAACCAACATGGGGACACTGAACTCAACAGCTAAGTTAAAAAACCATCACAAATAAAACCATATACACCTGCACACGAAATGCGCCAAAATAAATATTAGGGGATGCTGACCACTACTAACAACACACAACACAAGATACAAAGACGTACAAAAATTAATAACAGTTCTATAATGTATACAGTACTCTGTAGTTCATTCTCAAGGCCAATAGCCCTCCACTCTGTAAAGACTAAAAGTAACAAAGGTTTGAAAACACCAACCTTGAAAACACCAAATATGACAAGCCTAAGATTTAAAATACAATTACTCTCTTCTACTGGTCACTTTTGGAACTCAGAATATGACAGAATATATAGCCTGCATTACCTAAGACACTTAGATATAACTAGAGTTACTCCTCCAAATCTGCAAGGGTTAGGACCACCTGCCTTCTTGGATTTGGAAATTCACCAATAATTTAAGGCTCCTCAAAAGATTGGGGAATTCATCAAGCATATATAAGCTAGCTTAGGCTAATGGACTTCTACCAACTAGTGGTTTAGATGCAGGAAAACTGAACTCAGATCAACTGGGATTAAGTAGCAATAGTTATCATTAACTGGTACACAAAGTCAAAAACATCAGAAGTCTCTTTACACATGGCCAAATCCCTGGGTCACAACTCCCTCAGTACCACCATCAAGCCTAAACACATTTTAGTATCTCACGTCCTGGGTAGGTTCTTTGCAATAGCTCCTTAGCCTTCATTTGAAATATTTGAACAAACACTTACCAACATTCACTGTGCCACTTTGTGATCTACAGTATTTTGAATAAATGTGCAGCTTATTATGGGAAGAAGGTGGTGGTCATTTTGAAACATGATGAAATATGAAACCAGGACAGTAACAGAAATGAACATGTGAACACACACAGACAGTTAAGCTAAACCAATTTTTTACATAACTACTGTATGTAACTTCACGTATCCAATGACATACTATTGATTATGATCACACACTAGTTATAACTAAGTACTTCACCATCATACGAACCACATCAGAAGTGAATGCTATAACACAGACAAAAACATCAGGACAAAAGATTTTAGAGAAGGCAGACACAAAGCTCCATAGATGAATGCGTAAATACAAACAGCCTACAACATGTTTTGGACACTGTAATCGAAATGTCTGGTCTCTGTGATAAGTCAATTTTTGTATACTATGTCACATACATAACAATACTGCAGTAAAAGAACTGTAAGTCATATTAAAATTAAATGCAAGCCAAAGCAACCTATTCAAATGAAACCACAGAGCAGAAAGATTTTAATTCAGTAATTTAAAACTAAATTTAAATCCCATGCGAGCAACAATGTATAAATCATTAAGATACTTGAAAAGAGAGACAATTTGGCTTCGCTCAAATCCCTGATTTTTCAGAATGCCACCTGTACTCACCTTGAAATAACTTTACACTGTCAATAAAACTGATCCACGTGTATAAACAGTTGGACTCCCACAGTCAATGTGCTGTCACAGGTCACACCATACCTGAAATTAAAAGGTAGAAACTTTCAGTCACCTCCAAATAAAAGCACAAACTAGAGTAACCTTCAAAATCAACTGCAGAGAACAATGGTTTTGGTTTAGTTGGTAATGTAAAGCTGACTCCTAAGCAAATAGCTATGTGCAAATCATCAAAATGGTTCACCAAGGCCACAGTCACATTTTGAGACTCCAAAGACTCGTTCATAAAATGCCTTCTGGAATGAGAACTGGAAACAAACACAAGCAACAGCCAAAGAAGTTGGACAGCTCATACATGGAAGGACCCAAAAGGGAACGAACAGCAGAACCTAGGAGAAGCCTCCACAAGTAAATAAGGCAACAAGAGAATTAATTATTACGGAATCAACCAGAATACATGGAAACAAATGCCTATTCAAAATTGGCAGACATTATTTGCATTTAGAACATGTTTGAAAGGCCATTAACGAACAGATGCAATGGAAATTAATAAATACCAACATATATATTAGCAAATACATATGCAGTATATAAATATAACCAACATTTCAGTCCCAAGAAGGAAATAGTGCAAGGTACTTTGAGGCAGTATTATAGAGGTGGAGATGGGACCAACAGAATGACAAGAAAGATCACTGCAACTCATGGCACTAAGCAAAATACAGAGGAGGAGGAAGACTGCTGAAACACAGTGTATTTAAGTATGGGTGATGGAAGAAAGGTTAAAAAATCTATTAAAATTAATGACTACAGAAGAAACAAGCAAGAAAAGGGAGTTATGTGTTATGTCTTGAGAAAGCACTGAGCCGAGTATCCAAGCAAGCAATTAGATTGGAACTTACTATGGCAAAGAAGACAATAGGGACATGCTGAGTAAGTGTTGGAACTTTATCATGATATTAGAACTTGCGTGAATATAGTGGTACAAACAGCCAGAGAATTTGAGATAAACAATGGTGTCCATCACAGATCACCACAGGGCCTATCACCATTATCACAGTCAAAGAGGAAGTTACAGAGAAATGAAGAAAAAGAAATCCCTAAGAGCTTCTGTAAGTAGATGTCCTAGGAAGTCAGAAAAAGTCTAACAATAATGCTTGAAAACTGGAAGACTGGAAAGGAGAGCTGAGGAATGAACATCAAAGCAAGCAAAACTAAGTTTACAATGAAGGGAGAGGAAGCTAAGGGCAAGGCTTGGTCTCAAACCCCAAGGAATTCTAACTGAAAGAGCACTAAATATAAGACAAAGGAGAAAACTCTTCAAACATCTCACCACAAGTAAACCCAAGCAGGATGTACAGTATAAGCTGAGCTGCAGCACAAAACAGGTATACTACAGATTCTCAACAGCAATGTCCCTTCATCCCCAAGTGCACAGCTCTGTGTCTCTTATTCTCTTACTCAAGACAAACGAGAGAACTCCAAGGGTACAATTCAATCACATTTTTAATATGGATGGTACTTGTGTGCGTGTCTTTGTGGTTTTATACGGAATGCCCTCCAAAATCCAGTACCCTCCAACAGTGCAAAAGTCATTTCAATCTTCATTCAAATGTGCCCCCTTGAAAACTTGTGTAACTTGAAGGTGGATTATCATTTGGATGCACAATCATGAAAACAATAAGTATACATTTCACACTGTATTACAACCATACAGTGGTCATTTTAATTCCACTCAACAATAAAAACTTAAATTGACATGAGGAATAGTCTGTTTAAAATATCTGAAAACCCCAAACACTTCTTAAATTTAATTAACTGGTACTTTACAGAAAAAATAAGTACATTATGTATTTGCATGGTCAGTGATCAGGGAATTTCTACATAGCCACCAAAAGGGTACTGCAGGTGTTACACAACATTACGCATGAGGAGTCTAAACTCTCTCTGTGCAGTAGAAAATAAGCATCACTTCAATTTACCCACAGAAATTAGGTTATGTAAACACCAGGTAACATTCAGCTGCATAAATTGAAAAACTATCATGTTCTTTTTATGCTAGCACCAGATAAGGGGAGACAAATAAAAATATTGAATAATTTGTCAACAATTACAAAGAAATGGTTACTGATAAGCAAAATGAAGTTTTCATAACAAAACTAATATTGTAATACTTACCTGAAGCCTGAATTTGCCCTTAATCCCACTAGCCAGAACAACTCTCAATTACCAATCCACTATTGGGAACCTTAATAGCCAGCGTTACCAACGCTGCAGGTAAAATCTTGTCACTGACTTGAGCTACCATAACAAACGGTTGGCAACACTGATGCAGGTGTGCGCCGACACGCCCCATTTTCATCAATTGCTTTATTCAAGGTCAAAATTGATGTGGGGAAAGGAGGGTGGGAATCATTCAGGTGTTCAGGTAGGTATTACAATATTAGTTTTATTACGAAAACTTCATATTGCAATACACTCCCTGCACACCTGAATTCGCCCGATTAACAATATTTGGAGGAGGAGGGATCAATTCTATTGCATGCCTTTTGACAACCACAGAAATGGTAGCTCACCAATCTGCTCCGCATAAAATATCCACTTAGTCATACACTCACCATATTAATCAAAGCTTTCAGTGAAGAGACACGTTGGAGAGTACTTTGATCGACAGTCAGGTCAGTACTCTTGGTCCGTCGACCTCCCATGTGGCTATTCATAAGCCTCTCATGAATGGAGGGATAAGGCCCGACGATTGACAGGCGAAGAAGTATCTCAGCGCCGACGATATAGCCTAGCCTAATAGAGCACCCCCTTGGACTCTCGTAGGGAAACTATCAAAGACTAAGATACTTAAAACGTATTAAACCTAAGTTCATGTGATTATACTATCACTGTTGCCTAGGAATTCTAAAGACTAAAAGGAATTCCTCTATCTGGTTAACCTAAGAATCTCCTCACTAAGTGAATACCACCTCAGCTAAATGAACGCACCCTAGATAATAGACTTCACCGCTACACGTGGACTAAGAAAATAACCCTCTGAACCTCCACACTAAGCGAATACCACCTCAGCTAAGTGAACGCACCCTAGATAGTAGACTTCGCCGCTACACGCTATGAGGCGAATCGAACATCTCTTAAGTAAGAAAGTAAACACTGAGACTGGCTTCCAAGCAGCTGCATCCAGAATAGACGGCACTGAATAATTCCTTAGAAAGGAAGATGGAGTGGACATACTCCGAATATTGTGCGGTCGGGGAAAAAATAGAGCTGAAGACGACGAAGAACAACCCTGAAAAGCCTGGGAAATCACCTCCCTCCGAAAGTAACTAACTGCATTCTTTGACAGCGGACAGGAAGGATTCCGCGGAGATACAAGAAGTGTGTAAGGAAGTGGACGACCGGACATAAAGATTTCTCTGTGGATCGCCGGTAGCGAACACTTGCAGATAAAGAACTTTAAATGAACGAGGCAGAGTTTTAACCTTCGACTCTGTCTTCGCCACAAATTCCGGAAGACAGACAAATACGTATCATTTCTTGCATAGGAACCTAACCTAGAAACTGCCTGAAGCTCGCCCAACCCTTTCTCTGAAGCTAAAGCCGTAAGAAAAAGCAACTTCTTAGTCAGTGTCTTAACGTTACAGCTTCGATGGGTTTAAAGGCAGGGGAACGCAAGAAAAATATTGAAGTACTTTTGACAAGTCCCACGGAGGGGCCCGAGTCAGCAAGACAGGACGTTCAATCTTAAAAGAACATAATAAATCATCGATTATCTTACTACTAGAAATTTCAGGAAGGTGGTAATTAATTGTACCGCTAATCGTTGAGCAGTAGTCAGCAAGAGCCGAATATGAAAGACCCTTGACTTTTCAAAGGAATAAAAGAAAATCAGTTATTTTGGCTATGGAAGGTCTAGAGATGGAATGACCTTCCTTACGACACTAACTTCTATACCTTGTCCAGCTGAACCTGGTAAGGCTTACGGGTTGACTTTCTAAAGCTAAAGAAAACTGTCTAGACACAGCTTTAGGGAGCCTGGACTGTCTAGTGGCTCTCTCTACAGTTGCCCTGTAACTGGGTACAGCACGTGAGGGTTTGGATAATAATAGTGAGAATACAGTCGTCTGAGAAGTTTCGCATGGGTAGGGACATTGGAACTTCTGTAGGGAGCTCTAGGAGTTCCGGAAACCAAGCGTGTTATGACGAGCAAGGAGCTATTAAGAGTAATAAACGTCTTGACACTCTCCCACATTTCCCTATGGAAACCAAGCATGTTATGACGAGCAAGGAGCTATTAAGAGTAATAGACGTCTTGACACTCTCCCACATTTCCCTAAGGAAACCAAGCATGTTATGACGAGCAAGGAGCTATTAAGAGTAATAGACGTCTTGACACTCTCCCACATTTCCCTAAGGAAACCAAGCATGTTATGACGAGCAAGGAGCTATTAAGAGTAATAGACGTCTTGACACTCTCCCACATTTCCCTAAGGAAACCAAGCATGTTATGACGAGCAAGGAGCTATTAAGAGTAATAGACGTCTTGACACTCTCCCACATTTCCCTATGGAAACCAAGCATGTTATGACGAGCAAGGAGCTATTAAGAGTAATAGACGTCTTGACACTCTCCCACATTTCCCTATGGAAACCAAGCATGTTATGACGAGCAAGGAGCTATTAAGAGTAATAGACGTCTTGACACTCTCCCACATTTCCCTATGGAAACCAAGCATGTTATGACGAGCAAGGAGCTATTAAGAGTAATAGACGTCTTGACACTCCCACACTTCCCTATTACCTGATGAATAAGACCGGATGGAGGAAAGGCATACACCTGCATGTGATTCCATTTTGTAACATCACATCGGTGCCTATCGACATGGGGACCACCATTGGTGAGAAATAAACCGGAAGACGATGGTTTAATCACGTCGCAAATAAGTCCACAGTTGCTGGCCACTCTGGAGAACCTGACATATTACTTCCAGAGCCAAAGTCCACTCTTCCCCACAATACCTGACGGGAGCAACTTAGCGAATCGGCCAGTACATTGAGACTCCGCGATATCAATTGGGGAAGAAGGGAAACTTTTCGTTCTTCGCACCCTCTCAAGATTCTGTGCTATAGTATTGAGTTCTGTTGAGCCTGTTCCCCACCACCCCCAAGTTCTTCAGTACAACATGGCAATTATGCTGTCGCTAAACATCACCACTACTCTGTTGCGCATTAGGGCTGAAAACAACTGAGGGCTTCCTTTACAGCCTTGATTTTCCCAAAGATTTATTGACTCCTCTCGTTCCTGAACCCCCCAGAGGCCTGAGGCCTGAGGCCTGGATTTCTTCCAAGGTTGTTCACCAACCTTGAGCTGAGGCATCTGTGTACAGATGAAAGTCGGAAAGAGGGGAGTCAATAGACCTTCCCGGTGTCAGACGCACTTCTTCTGACCACCACAGACGATCCAACAGGCAAGAATCGCTCCCGACTATAACTGCGTTGTCATTGTGGAAGTCCCAGCAATATCTCGCGATGAGACCCTAAAAGGCTTCTCCAAGCTGGTACCGGCTGTTCCCTGCTGGACAGGAACCCTTCTACCTACTGAAGGACCGACTGGATCCTCTCCAGGGTTGTGAAAACCCTCAAAGGAAGAGAGAGAATCCTCCTACCTGAACAGGTTAAAAATTCCATAAGAATTCCCTCGCTCTTACTAGCTCCTCTAGAGAGGAGGCAAGGATCAACCTATCGTCTAGATACCTCGACACTGTATCCTTGACGATGCATAATTGCTGACACCTGAGACATGAGTTGGAAGCAACCACGTTTGTCAAACTGGCTACGTCATCATCCTTGAAACCCTTTTGTGAACGTCCGGATATTGAGGCGGAAGATGACCAAGACAGAAATTTTGACTTTCCTGCTCCAGACGTCATAGACGAAGCCAAAACATTTGCCTAGTGAGCCAGACCCCTCGAGATAAATTTGTTAGGCTGCCAACAGCCACGGATTCGAAAGGACATAGCCGTCACTCTTTAGAACCCCATCACTGTAAAACCTGACAGCATCCAGAGAGAGTGCGCAAGAGCCTCAGCCTGATTGCACAACACATCTTCCAAGCACTTGCTTCCCAAGAGAAGTCCCTACGAGCCAAGACGACGCCAGAGACTTAGACAAGATTGCCTCAACCGATTCGTTGAATGGCAACCTGACACCTGCCGAAGGGTTACCTCGAACTGCGTAAACCGTCCTACGCGGAGAGAGAAGAGAAGAGTCCTGTCTATTAGAAGCTACTACCGATGTTAAATGAATGTCTGCCTCCTCCAAAGCCTGTCTAACCCAATCGAACCAAACCAGCCAACACGAAAAAGAGGTAGGAGCTGGCTTAGTGTCATAAAAAGCCTCAAAAAAAAAAAAACTGAATTGACTAAATCGGGAGGTCCGGAGCTCTTCCTTGAGGGTACGAAGAAAAGAAGTAACATACTGAGGCATGCGTCCATAATCGTTAATGCTGGCAAGAGGACATTCTAAGTCCACCATAATCTCCTGCACCTCTGATAAGAATCCTGTCCCGCAATGTCCGAACGGTCTAAGACTGACAAAGGAGAAGGCACTGAACAAAGCCCGGACAACTACGAAGAGTCCGCAAGCGGACCACCCTGACCAGAATGTTGCGCACCCACACCTAATCAGGTACCTGGAGCTGAATCCGCATAGTTGAACCCACCGGGAAGAAGAGAATGTTGAACTGAGAAAAAGCCGGAGCCGATTCCCCACTATTACTAAGGGGAAGACGAGTGAGAGTAGCCAAACCCACATTGCTAAATCCTTGGGGAGGATGCGCAAACAAAACCGCTTGCGGAGGGACGCAAGAAGATGAGGAAGAAGAAGGGAGAATGAGAGGTAGAAGCTATCATCGGAGTTACTGCCGCAGAAAATGCAAGCGATGAAAGCTGCGGACTGCTCAAAGAAGGTACCGCAAGCCCTGCCAAAACCATGGAGCACAAACCCGAACTGGAAGTGACAGGCAAACCCTGTGAAATACCTGATACTACCAGAACAGCCGCTTGAAGCGGAAGCAAGGGGTTGCTCATACCCAAAGGGATGGAACATGAGATGCCTGTGGACAAAATCTGCCCATAAGCTTTTCCTACTGGAGAAGAATGTACTGAGGATGAGGAAGGAAAGGCGGGAGGGAGAGGAATAGCCGACACAAAAAAAGAAGTTACCCGAGACAATGAAAACCAAAGTCGAAGAAGGAGGGAGAACGGAAGATGTGAAAGCTGCAGAGAAGACCGGAGCAGAAGAAGAGGAGGCCGAAGAGGAGATTGAAAAGGGAGCAACAGAGAATGTGGGAGCAGGAGATGAAGCGACATATAACCCAAAAGAAAACTTAGAATGAAACGGACAGAAGGTCCACCAAATCTGCCCCCCCTCCCCCCTCAATAATCCTGAAACATATCTGGCATGAATTCTGAACACTACTGTGTCACATACTCTCTAATGTAAGAGAAACCATTCGAAAAATAACCTCTCACCATAGGTCTGTACCCGTCAAAAAACCCAGCAATCCGCCTTATATTCCGCCACATCCAATTGCATGTCCCACAAACCACTTTTAGAAGCCGAAAGGACACACCAGAATCCACCTTACTAGATGAAGGAGTAGAAAACACAGGGAAGGGGAAAACTACAGTAGGAGATTCAGAAACAGTCGGAAGTGAGTTGGGAGCAAAAGCAGAAGGATTCTGCACCACCGTAACTGAAACACTGACTTGAGACTGAGCCAGACCGAAAAGAAGCGATGAAGGAGAAACTCTTGCCAGAGCACAAAAACCACTCAAACCCAAAACCGGAACCCGTCCAGGAGAACGACTCTGCACCCTTAATACCTTCTCCTCACTACCTAACCCAAACCTATCCTCCTTTATCACACCTAGATCTTGATCTTGACTAACATTATCAACATTAAATTTATCAATAATACAAGAGGGCTGGGGGGAGAATCCTGCACTGCCTGCTCCGCGTCAAGTGGGCCGGCAGACCCTACCCACTTGGAGGCTTGTGGTTCTGCCATTGCCCTCGGCACCCATTAGGGCTGGTTCTGGAACAGGATTAGACATCCTAACACTACTACTATCCCTATCTGAGAAATGTTGAAGACTAGCTATTAAATTTTACATACTACTTACAGTCCTATCCTCTATCTGTTTGACTACCTCTGAACTCGCTAAATCCATCAAATGATCTGTAGCAGAAGCCTTAGACACTTGAGGTAACGAGAATCTGACCGACGTCTGCTGCCCTTACTAGCCAAAGACTTGCGATGATGAATGTAATCCTCCGTCTCTGTGCCTTCTAATCAGAACATTCATCACAGAGAGTCTGGACATCACATTTAACCTTCCTAGATACCTGACAGAATGTCTAACGTGTCTCAAGGTACTCATCCGTCTCTGGCAGGGAGAAGAAGCAATGAGCTCCAGCATCCACATTCATATAGGCAGTCGAAGTCGACGTTGAGGCCAAAGGTGAGTTATACTGTAGTAGAAGGTGAAAGAGTCCATGATGACCAATCGAGACCGGGAACCAGCGAGTCCAACTCTAAAATTTAGACGTTCCACGTCGAAGATATCCAGAAAAACCAGAAGGAACCGGTAAATACAATCCAGGTCATCACCAGAGGTCCAAAATACAAAGCGAAGTCAGGCAACAGGATTAAAACCTCGCACTGCAGAAGGAAACAACCTTCCAGCAGCAAGAACAAAAAGCAATTGACGAAAATGGGGCGTGTCGGCGCACACCTGCGTCAGCGTTGCCAACCGTTTGTTATGGTAGCTCAAGTGACAAGATTTTACCTGCAGCATTGGTAATGCTGGCTGTTAAAATTCACAATAATGGATTGGTAATTGAAAGTTGTTCGGGCTAGTGGATTAAGGGCGAATTCAGGTGTTCAGGGAGTGTACTGCAATACCTCTCTCTGCCTCTGGGGTCACCAATTCCCTATGCCAAGAGTTTACTCTTGAACTCTGGCTACACATCAGATAGGTACTAATCAGTGAGGATGTGATGAAAGTGCACTCTCATAATATCTAGGTAATATTCAAATTCTAAAGAGACGCAGTAACACATCTTACAAGAATACCACCTCAGTATACCATGACAGAAACTTCAATTTACTGTTGTGGAAGGCTACAGCAACCTCTAAAGTTTGAGCACATATTTACACAGTGACCAACCAACATGGGGACACTAACTGAACAGCTTAGTTAAAAAAAAAAAACCATCACAAATAAAACCATATATACCTGCACACAAAATGCACCAAATAAATTATATTAGGGGACGCTGACCACTACTAACAACACACAACAAGATACAATGACATACAAAAATTAACAACAGTTCTATAATGTATCCAGTACTCTGTAGTTCATTCTCAAGGCCAATAACCTTCCACTCTGTAAAGACTAAAAGCAACAAAGGTTCAACACAGTCTTTGAAAACAACAGATATGACAAGCCTAAAATTTAAAATACAATTATTGTATTCTCTTCTATTCTACTGGTCACTTTTGGAACTCAGGATAAGACAGAATAAATAGCCTGCATCACCCAAGATACTTTAGATATAACTAGAGTTACTCCTCCAAATTTTCAAGGGTTAGGACCACCTGCCTTCTTGGATTTGGAAATTCACCAACAATTTAAGGCCCCTTGAAAGACTGGGACATTCAACCAGCATATATAAGCTAGCTTAGGCTAATGGACTTCTATCAACTAGTGGTTTAGAAGCAGGAAAACTGAACTCAGATCAACTTGGATTACGTAACAATAGTTACCATTAAGTGATATACAAAGTCACAAACATCAGAAGTCTCTTTACACATGGCCAAATCCCAGAGTCACGACTCACTCAGTACCACCACCAAGCCTAAACACAGTATAGTATCTCACGTCCTGGGTAGGGTCTTTGCAATGACTCCTTGGCCTTCATTTGAAATATCTGAACAAACACCAACATTCACCGTGCCATTTTATTATCTACTGTACAATATTTTGAATATACATGCACAGCTTATTATGTTTAACTAAATCACAATTTGCCTAAAACGCTGTTTCATCCTAGGTAAAAAACCAAACAATACAAAATTTAGAAAGTATTTTATAAGTTCAGGAAATAATGATTCACCAGCAGTTGCTGCAAAAAAAAAAATAAATAAATAAAATACTCCTTCAAAACATATGCCATGGTCTAGGATAGGCCTGACTAACCAACCTGGGGCTAATTCTTGAAAAAAAAAAAAAAAAAAAAAAAAAAAATTACTGACCTAACCTAGCCTAAGGTACATCAGGAATGTTTTACTAAGCAACTAAAAATAAAAAGTTTTTTAAACACTCGTCCAATGAAGGCTCCTCAGTAAAAAAAATGTATACTGTATTGGTTTTTGTTTAAATCGACTAGGAAACCCTCTTAAGCAGTGGCCTCACTATGGGGGGCCCGGCCGCCCCAGTCAGATACTTGGCCCTCCCCCAGTTGAAATTGCCTTTGTAGCTAAACTTTAACCTTTAAAGTATATTTGATACATCTGCATATAATAAGAGATGAGAATAGTCAATTCTACTAATTACAGAATTAGTACATTAGTTTTGTGTAATTTTCTTTGGCCCCCAAAAATATTTTGGCCCTACCTAGGGGCACCCACTAATGGAATGCCAGCCACCACGCCACTGCTCTTAAGCAAAAAATGCACTATACTGGTTTTTATTTAAATGGTTATACAAGACTGTTTAAAACTTTCAATAGACATATAAAAAATTAGCCTGACTTGATTTAAACACTTCTAAGAAAGCCTCTTACGTAAAAAATGTATATTGGTATATATATATATTATATATATATATATATATATATATATATATATATATATATATATATATATATATATTATATATATTATATATATATATATATATATATATATATATATATATATATATATATATATATATATATTATAAATTCTCCAAGCCTGTATGTAAAAGCAAATTGTATATACAGTATAACTTTCAATAAATAAAAAATAGCCTAACTTGTTTCAAACACTTGAAAGGGAAAACCTCTTAAGTAAATAAATAAATGTACATATTTTTAAGGGTTTTACGACTGTTTAAAACTCTCAAGGTGTACATAATATAAGTGTATTCTGAAAGGGAATGAGAACAATTACGATTTGGGGGAGGAACTTTCCCACATAACCGAAGGAGAATTGACTAACCTAAGGGAAATTGAATTGACTAACTGGAATTGAACTGAAACTATGAAAATAAGAGGTCAAATGGAATAAACGACTAAAAATGAGTAAATGTCAATTTCTCGCTTTAAATCAGCGACCAAATGGGCGTGTTTACAGCCACTAGCAAAATGTCAACTGGTTTCTGTCATGTTTCCGGCATTTACAGTCATATTTCGCTAACTAAAACTATTTCCCACGTGTAATAATTACCTTAAATATTAAGAGGAGACTGTCGTTGATAATATATTAAACCAACGGCGTCTCTATGTCCATAATAACGTGCATAACTCGTTAATAAATAGTAAAACCTAAGATGTTGACGGTAGGGGAGACGGGTAGCGAATGGCCTCCGCTAGGATCCTCTACCTCACGAATGTATAAACGACGCAATATAAAACATGCGAGCATCGATACTTAGGGCACAATAAGGGATCGAATTCTACTATGGAGGATGTAGTAGTCAATATCTTTATGTAGTTTAAATAGGGTTCAATACTAATCACGAGGCATACATTGTAATACTTATATGCACCAATGCAACAATACCGTAGATTTGGTTTCACTTTCTCGTTATCTGAAATGTCCACAGCAATATGTATGTGGTATATTTCTATACAGAGGAAGCTTCCTCCCGCCAGCTTGATCAATTGGACTCTTCAGCCAGAATAAGCACAGAAATAATATACAGTGAGGATAAAGGTGTTGTCCTAAATGTATTATTATTTGTTTATTATTCTGGCTGAAGATGCCAACTGATCAAGTTGGCGGAAGCTTTTGTACCAATATATTACACACTACTGTGGACTTTATTTTTCCATTACGATATTAATAATGTTCCATTTGCTTAATTATGTTCAATGTTTAGGTGAATCTTGATAAGGTTCCAGATTTGGTGGAAAGACAACGCCCACCCTTTCCCAAGACAATTGGCTACACACTTTTAATGTAATATAAGTATTGTAATGCCTGGCTTTGTTATGATTAAGTGTGTCGGCAAAGGTCCAAATTTCGTGGAAAACAACCCCCTCCCTCCCCCCTGCAAACAGACGTGGCTAAACACTTTTAATGTAATGAGACAGGGGTGTTCTTAGACATTTTGGGGCCCGGGGGGCACTGTCCCATTTGGGCCCCTCTAATGGGGTGGGAGGCGAGCCAAACCAGCTGGTGGGGTGTTTTGGGGGGGGGGCGAATTTTTAGAATATGAGCAATGGTAGGATCATTTTAAAGGCACTTGTAAATGCAAACTTCAGAAATTTAGCTTGTCCTGTCACAGCAGCAATGGTTAATTTTCGCATTTTGGGCCCCCCCTTCACTTTGGGGCCTGGGGGCCGTTTTCAAACAGGTCCGCCTCCTCGAACCCGACTCAGGAACGCCACTGTAATGAGAAGTGTTCCAATACCACAGATGCTGCAATAGGTTACGTAAACGGAAAAAAAATACGATATTGATACAACACCACGGCGCAATTTTATGATTAACTTCGTTGGCAATGGTCCAAATTTGGTGGATAATAACCCCCTCCCGCTACCCAACCCTTTCCAAAAGGAACTCCATCCCATTCCACCATCCCAAAACACCAGGCTGGTTACGTGACAGCGTTATCTCTTGAGAACCTACTGCACATACGAGAAACCACAGCGCATTCAATTTCAATGGGAGGACAAGTATTGCAATACGACCTAATGCGTTGCAATAACTTGCGTAAACGAAAAAAGGGTTGAATATACAGCTGACAAATGTAAAATGCAGAAAATAATATCCTGATGATGACATAACCGTCTTTTATGACAACTGTCTTAACAGGTCTCACATTGTGCTCTGATAGGCCTACTGTGTGTGCATAACTCTAAACACCGTTGGTGCTAGTAGTAACTAGGATTTTAGCAGGATGGCTACGCCATTTCTGCTGGAAACCTACATTTTTTCATTACCATTTTTCAAACCAGAGCGTAACTCACTTATGCCTACTCCATCAGTGCCAAGCCTTAAGGAAAATTCCTAGTTAGGCCTATGTTTCGTTCTCCTGCTTCACAAAATCACTTTAGAAGTCCCTTTTTCTTTATATAAACGATCGAAAAGGCACTACCGAAAGTTTAGGGGTAAATTGCAAAGGAAATGATAGCCAAAGATGACAAATATAAACACTATATCATCAAATGCACACCACAAATACGAAAGGCTATCTATGATAGAGGTGACAAATTGTTTACACTGTAGCCGCTGCAAAGGACACGACTGTTACATGCCCTATCAATGCTATAAATGTCAGGAATTTGGTCACAGCGCAACAAATCGTAGACCAAGCTTGCCTAGATATGGTGAAAATCACAAGTCAAATGAATGTGCTAGCAACACCTTCAAGTGTAAAAATTGTGTAAAGAAAGGTCATAGTGATGCCAAACATAAAACATATGATGGCAATAAGTGCACAGTATATATAATGAATGTGTCAAAGGTGAAAAATAATACGGACCATGGCTTTCACGAATAATCTTCCTTGCAATTTAATAAACACGCAGCCTGTAGGAAATAAAACTAACACTATTACAAATCTTATAAAGGATCACAATCTAGATATATGCAAGCTAACGGAGACTTGGCTAAGCAATAAGTGGCTATTCTAAAATAAACAAAATGACGCCAGGGTCTCGCAACTTATACCATGTACCGAGAAAAAAAAAGGTGGTGGAGAGGGAATGTTTGTTAAAAAAAGTGTACAAAGTATCTTTACTGAACCAAAATGTGTTCAGTACATTTGAATACATCAACACCAAAATTACACACATAAACAAACACATACAAATCATAACAGTTTGTAAACCACCAAGCACAGGAGATCATTCCTAGATGAATTCAGTGACTTCCTCGACTTGCTAGTGTAAGGGCGTCAAATTGCGCCTCTCTTTCCTTGTGTTTCTCCTTTTCAGATGTACATTAATCACGTCATGTATTTTACCTGACTTTATTCCAGATTCTTTGTGTACCTCATCTTATGCATCATTGTACGGCCTTTCCACTAGTGTGAGGCTTCTCGGAAAGTCAGAGGTACAAGACTGATGCTTTATTATTCTCGACAGGTGTTTATAAGACAAAAAGCGGACGGAAAGGTGGCGGGCAATCCGAGACCCCCTGCGGCGTCCATACAAGATTTGTGTTTTTTAGCAAGCATAAAAATACATACATTTGTTACATGACATATATAAGGTAGAGATACATATCGGCAAAAACCTAGCCTAACCTACCCTCCCTCATAGCAGCAAACAGAATTCCCATCCGCACTTATGGCACAACGACTCAGGCTATCTCAATCCTGGGGCGCAGATACCACTGGCCTTTCGTCGTAGCGGATGTTAACTTCCCTCTGCTGGGCGCGAATTTCCTAGGGCACCATGGACTCCTAGTCGACGTCACCAGACAGAGCCTCCTCGACACAGGGACATGCCATTCCAATCAGCTCCACCCTGCGCCCACAGTTCTCCACAATCAGGGTCCCGCTCCAGCTGCCTCAGCGCCTCCATGATTAAGATGCTTCATCCAAAAATTGCTCCTCTAATTATTGTCTTGGGGGGGGGGGGGAGTATTTGTAAGGGCGTCAAATCGCGCCTCTCTTTCCTTGTGTTTCTTCTTATACACGGCATTGATGTCTCCTTCGTTGTCGTCGCCGTCTTCCTCCGACAGGTTGCAGGCTCCCAGGAACTATACAAGGCCACCAAGGCTTTGACACACTCCCCCCCCAAGACAATAATTAGAGGAGCAATTATTGAATGAAGCATCTTAATCATGGAGGCGCTGAGGCAGCTGGAGCGGGCCCCTGCTTGTGAAGAACTGCAGGCGCAGGGTAGAGCTGACACCTGAGACAGCTGGACGCATTTTCTGGGCCGTCCCGGGCACGGCTTTGGTGCGGAAGCGGGTGCACCTTCAGGAAGGTATTGCGGGGGAACTCTGGAGTACCTGCCTACTTCTTCGTTAACTTCTCTGTCTAACAGGAATGCAGGTTTCAGCCTGTCGATGGTGATCCAGTCCTCCCACCCATGGATGTCAAGGAGGAATGCTTTGCTGGCCTGCCTGATGACTCGTTGGGGGCCCTATAGGGCCTGGTTAAGAGCGGGAGTGTAAGGCGGATGGGCTGTAGGTGATGGTTCTGTCAGTGAAGGTCTTGTGGCAGGGCGCGAACTTTTGCGCAAGCTCCCTCAACCTTGGGAGGGGGGTGTTGGCGCCGTTGACCGACGGCGGGAAGAATTCTCCAAGTGTGGCCAGTGTTTCCCTGTAGACTTTCTCAGCCGGGGAAGCGTCGCCATTTGCTCTTGGTGCAGTGCGGAGACCTAGCAGGACCCAGGGCAGCTGTTCCTTCCACTTCTTGTCGGTGCAGTGTGCCATGAGGGCTGCTTTAAGAGAGCGGTGCGCCCTCTCGACCATGCCGTTCACTGCAGGGTTGTATGCCGTTGTGCTGTGTAGAGTTGTACCCATCAGGCGTGCCAAGGAGACCCAAAGCTCTGACAAGAAGGCAGGGTCCCTGTCTGTGGTGATGCTGTCCGGCACTTGGAAGTGGCTTATCCAATTGGAGAGGAGGGCTTCTTGTGCATGATGTTGCTGATGCCTCATCCATGGGGGTTGCTTCAGGCCAGCGGGTGGAGCGGTCTACGATCGTCAGGAGGTATCTGGCTCCTCCCGACTGCGGAAGGGGCCCAATGGCACCAATGTTGATGTGGCCGAACCACCAACGAGGCTGAGGGAAATCACCGATCCTGGATTCAGTGTACCGGGATGTTTTGCTCGTCTGCCACGATGCAGCTCCTTGCCCACTGGCGGACGTCCTTGTTGATGCCATGCCAGATGAACTTGTCAGTCATGAGGCGTGCCATTGTACTCCACGATGGATGGGAGAGGCCGTGGACGATGTTGAACATTTGTTTCCTCCTTGATGTGGGCACCAGGGTGCGTGGGCGGCCTGTGCTGGTGTCGCAGAGGAGAGTTGTGTCCGAGTTTGCTAAGGGCACGTCTTCCCACTTGAGGGCCGTCACTGCTGTCCTGTAGTCTGCCGTCTTCTTAGTCGATGCCGAGGTGATGGGAATTGATCTCTATTCTTGACAGAGCATCAGCCACTGGGTTTTTCTCGCCAGGGACATAGTTGGTGGTGCAACTGAACTTGGAGATGGTGGTTAGGTGCCGCTGTTGCCTTGCAGACCAAGCGTCCCCCCTTTTGCAAATGTGTGCACCAAGGGTTTGTGGTCTGTTAGGATTGTGAATTTGGTTCCCTCTAGCAGGTACTTGAAGTGCCTCACGGCCTGCTAGATAGCCAGCAGCTCTCTGTCGAAGGCGCTGCAGCAGGTCTCAGCTGACAAAAACTTGTGGCTAAAGAAGGCCAGGGGTTGGGGCGTGCCGTTCACCAGTTGCTCTAGTACTGCACCGCAGGCGATGTTGCTGGCGTCCGTTGCCAACCTGAGGGCAGCGGCAGGGTTGTGGCGAGTTAAGGTGGTGGCACTGGAGAGGGTCCTTTTTGTCTGGATGAATGCCTGCTGCTGCGGAGCTTCCCACGTTAGTGTTTTCGGTTTCCCCTTCAGGATTGACGTCAGGGGGTACATGATGTGGGTGATGTCTGGGATGAAGCGCTGGTAGTAATTTATCATCCCAAGGAATTCCTGAAGGGCCTTGATGGTTTGGGGTTCTGGGAAATTTTCTATAGCTTTTACTTTAAAGGCGGTGGGGCGCACTCCTGCTGGGGAAATCTCGTAGCCCAGGAAGTCTATTTCCCAAAGATGCATTTGTTGAACCTGACAACTAATCCATTGTCCTGCAGGCGTTTCGTGACAGCGGGGACGTGGCGAAGGTGTTCCTCTGGGGACCTGGAAAAAATGAGGATGTCGTCGATGTAGCAGATGCAGAAGGGAAGATCTCCCAAGATGGTATCCATCAGGTGCTGGAAGGTGCCGCCTGCATTCCTGAGACTGAAGGTGGAATAGGAAAATGTGTAGCTTCCGAAAGGTGTGATGATGGCAGTCTTTGGGATGTTGTTGGGATGCACAGGGACTTATGGGCGCCAAATCGCGCCTCTCTTTCCTTGTGTTTCTCCTTTTCAGATGTACATTAATCACGCCATGTATTTTACCTCTTTATTTCAGATTCTTTGTGTACCTCATCTTATGCATCATTGTACGGCCTTTCTGCTGATATGTATATCTACCTTTTATGTGTCATGTAACAAATGTTGTACGTATTTTTATGCTTGGTAAAAAACACAAATCTTGTATGGACGCCGCAGGGGGTCTCGAGACGCCCGCTACCTTTCCGTCCGCTTTTTGTCTTATAAACACCTGTCGAGAATAATAAAGCATTACGGGCTGCTCTAGAAGCAAGAGCCCGTGCTGGCACAAGGCCAGCTAAATCTAAAACAACTAATAAAGCATCAGTTTCGCACCTCTGACTTTCCTTGAAGCCTCACATGAGCTGATACCAAAAATATACTGATTTGTGGTGACTTCCGCCTACATCTGGATGACAATGATGACAAAAATGTCAAAAAATTTATAGAGTCACTTGAAAGCCACGACCTCGTAAATGTTGTGAAAAAAGCAACATCATTATTGAACCATAACACTGACCTAGTGATACAAAACACACAACGAGATTGTGAGAGACATACAAGTTGAGCCTGAATGGGGGATATCTCCAATACATAAACTAGCTATATTTAGTATAAATATCTGGAAACGTTATACACTGAAAAAAAACTGTCACTTACAGAAGCAAAACCAACTTTAAAGCTGATGAATTTATTGTTGAGAGCATAAAGAAAATAAGAGAAACAAGCCAGGAGTGCAGGTGTAATTTGAGGACTACCTTGACAGGTGGCAAATTCTGCGTCAGCTGTTTTGCATTCTACAGCAAAAGTATATTGGTGTCAAGCTACAACGATAAATGTCCAGAAGCAACAAGGCAAATAATAGTTAAAGAAAATGCCAAATGGTTTAACAGTGAATTACATGAAGCTAAGAAAAAGAAAAGAAAAATGGAAGATCTATGGAAAAGATCGAAAAAATAAAAAAAGTAGTGAAAATTGGCCACTGTATAAAACAGCTAGAAATCATTACAACGACTTGATTATGAAAACCAAGAAAATATATAACAATAAAATGTTCAGTGTAGAGAAAAATCCCCCCAAAATCCTTGACAATTTAGCCAGAATGTTGGGACTTAAGAAGTTCTACCTGACTTAACTAGTGACTACAAAAACCTGGCCGATAACTTTGCGAACTACTTTGAAGAAAAAATTGAAAGAATCTGTCATCCAGCCAATTAATTGTCTTTCACATGTGGCATCGTGACTTTTCTCTCCTCACCCTGCTTGCACAGCCACGGGTGATTGTTGCGTATATAATACATTCTCCATTCATGCTGGAGCAGTGATACTGTGCTTGATGATAACAGACCCTGCCCTTGGCAATGGGGTCATCAGACTGCTTACCACGATTCTGAAGCCTGAGAAACTCGGGGGACAATGGTAGCTTTCATGAAAAAAAATACTATTCATGCCTGGAACTCTCACATACACACACACAACAGTCGATCTCCGTACCAATTGCGCTAAAGGGCACCATGAAAGAGAATGCCCTCTGCTTGCCTACAAAAAGGCAACCTGTTTCAAGTGCAAAGGGCATCATCATACTGTATCCATCCAGCCATTGTCTGATTAGGAGAAAGTTTACTGACGGTGGGATTCTTCAAGATTTGAGAGAGAAGAACAAGGCAAGGCCACCCACAACCAAACCCACCCACCCTTAATAGCCCTGTAAGGATGTGATTGAGTGACATACTGGCTGGGTGTTGACTGGGTCACTGGTAGTTCCTTACTGAATGAAACGTACATGTTGTTGTTGTTGTTTTAGATTTAGCTGGCCTTGTGCCAGCACGGGCTCTTGCTCCTAGAGCAGCCCGTAAAAAACACACAGAATCTTCGAGATGTTATTAGCCTGTGAGAGCCGTAAAGTAGCATCTACACACAGACAGATCAAAACAGAGGCAATGTTTTCGGACATCCGTGTTTGTCAGCAGACAAACAGATGGCGATTGTGAGAGACATCAAAAAGTACAGTGATAAAACATATATGAATGGAAAGGCCAGGAAATTCTACATATGGCCAATTCCATGAGATTCGAGACAGATTAATGAATACAATGCAGTAGCATAATATATGTGAAATGGCGAGACGTTTGGCGTCTTCACAAACAGAAACACACATACAGTTTGAAACAGAAGATTCGGTGGAACATTATGAGTACGTGATTAGAATGCTTGCATGGCAATGCCAGTAGTGGTCATTGTACATATACAGTACAAGACAACAATGGTTAGGGAGAAACAGATGGAAATATTGTATGGTAGAAAATGAGAGAAAATGGGATGCTCGTTTCTGTCTTGTCCCCTTCGATGGATGACGAACACACTTGTGTGCTGGAAAGAGACGGCAGTCGGGGCGATAAGTCTCTTACAGCCCCATCCCCTCAAATAGCCAGCTTTATACACATCAGTAGTCTGTTAACAGAGCTAAAATCCCTATCGGAACCAGAGTTATTAATATTATTATTCAGAATATCAATATTATTATTCAAAAGATGAAATCTCTTCATATGGAACAAGGCCACCACAGGGGCCACTGACTTGAGATTCAAGAAGCGTCCATAAAATATGGTGATCATCTGAGAGAAGTAACAGAAGGTAATAAGAAATGCAGAAAGAAGAAGAGATCAGTTATTAAAAAAGAAAAAAAAATTGAATACCTATGAAACAGAGTTACTAAAAGCAATGTGAAGTGTGTCCTTGAAGACCTGCCGAGACTTACCTTCAAGGCAAGAAGGTCCTAAAGGAAAGTTGCGCAGGACCGCCTACCCTTTCCCATTCGATGATTATTATGCCTCTTTTGTTGGAGAGAGAGAGAGAGAGAGAGAGAGAGAGAGAGAGAGAGAGAGAGAGAGAGAGAGAGAGAGAGAGAGAGAGAGAGATAATTAATTCCAGATGTAGAGACAAGCCGAATGTATGTATACCTATTAAGCCAAAACTATCACCTAGGTACTAAGGTACCTCTGAAAAATCGTCTTGAAAACTGTCAAAAGTCATACGAGCCTTCGTACACAGAGCATTACAGAGCATATACAAAATGATCATGAGATGAAATAAGAAAGAGTTTTGGGAACGGGCAGAAACAGAACAATAAGGGAACACCATGGCTTTTGTTGACAACAGGACCAAGTCACGAACACAACTGAACATAATACTTCCAGCGAGACATTCACATCTAAATTAACTGTAAACTGCTTGGAAGATCTTTGGTTATACAACTGATTTTTTATTATACACTTGAACATAATACTTACAATTAGACATTCACATCTAAATCAACTGTAAACTGCTTGGAAGATTTTTGGTCCAACGTCTAGATGGGAACAAGTTTGGGTGGCCTTCAAAGTCAAATTTAGACTGTCAAAATGTTATCTTCAGTGCCTTTATCAAAAATGAATGGCAATTTTGTGTAAATTAACCCATCTGAAATATAAATAAAGACTGATGAAGGCACACTGCAATTACATATATTTCCAAAGACATAGTTTACTATGAATACAAGGTACTGTATCACAAACAGATATGAAACAACACAGGGTCTACATAAATACAAAATCACGAAACTATTTTCTTCAACCCCATTCTGCATGATGTTGGCCTGATGGAAATTTACAATAAATAGAAAGAAGAACCTTTTCAACCATTTTCAAATTCCATAGTTACAAACCATTGTTTTATAACAGTCTTGATTTCAACTTAGGAAACAGAATCAGAACAGAAATTGACAGTAAAAAGGTTTGAAAGGTGTAACAGGAGGAAAACCTCGCAGTTGCACTATGAAACAATTGTTATGAGAGGGTTTAAAGTCAGATGGAAGAAAGAGAACATAAATGGAGGTACAGTAAAAGGAATGAAAGGTGTTGCAGCTAGGGTCCAAAGGGACACTGCAAAGAACCTTAATTAATACCTACAGTGCACTGTATGAGGTGCACTGACAGCACTAGCCCCCTACAGGGGTATCAGAATCAGAGCCATCTGAAGGCATGAACATTTCTATGTCTATGTCTGCTGCAACTGGGGACAAGGCAGGACCAACCCTTATCTAAATCCTACATCTGAAGAGACAGAACCTCAACCTTAGCTTTTGATTATACAAATAAGCTGTTACTATCAAGCCTGTTATTAAAACACAGTAGCACCTCAATTTAACAGGCACTTTGGGGATCTGGCATTTCTGATAAGTAACAAGGTCTATGAAGTAACAAAGATCCTATATTACAGCCTGCACTTGATATTTTCTAGATATCTTATAGTTAACAGTAATTCCACATATAAGCCAGCCTGTACTTTACAATTAGCATGTACTTTAAGAGACATATCTAAAAATTTATGTCTGAAATGGCAGCACAGGGAAAAATAATTGTAATGTGGTAGCCGTTAAGCACGTAAGTCCACTAATGAGGTCCACTAAGTGGAAGTAATACTATTAACATTATTATAATTACAATTCCATTTCATGTCAGTGTGAGAGAAACAATGGAAGTCATCACTGTTTAGCAATAATTGAATGCTGACGCAGATAGACCCAGTTCTTATCTTGCAATGAATCTGATACCAAGTGCCAGTCACTGTACAAAGGCTGTCCTGAACATGTATTTTACAATGTTTTTTGCTGTACTGTGGGATGGAATGTATGAAAAAATCTGATATAAAATTAAGGCCTAAGGCCAAGAGCTGGGACTTATGAAATCATTCAAGTCTGAATGGAAAATTGAAAGTAAAAAGGTTTGAAAGTTGGAACAGGAGGAAAACATAGCAGCTGCATTATGCAGCAACTGTTAGGGAATGCTGCAAAGAAATCAAAAGTAATGCCTAGAGTGCATTGCGTGAGGTGCACTGACTGCACTAGGAGGGTATTGCACTGCAGGTAACGCAACCTTACCTAACACAAGGCATAATACAGATACATCACCCTCAAGACAGTTGTTAAAACTTCAAAAGGATAAAAATACTTTAACTTTTATGAATACAGCTTCTGATACAAAGTTAATTGCTGGAGGCAATTAAAAGCCTTTAATCATTCAGGTAACAAGTAGCTTTATTTTCAAGTTTTACAAAATAATTTTCATTGCTGAAAATATAACTCCACTACTGCACCACTGCCATGACCATTTAAATAGTTTGTATTGGTACAGTAAACACCCCGTATTCACGGGGGATGCGTACCACCCCAGCGAATAGCTAAAATCCGCGAATACTTAAAACCCCTCTAAAAACACTTAGAAATGCCTATTTTGATCGTTCAAGCACAAAAAAACTCTAAAAATGCTTATACCTGAGTATTTTAATAGTTTTATCACAAAAAGTGCATTTAGTCATGAAAATGATAAGAAAATACAGTAATTAGTGAATATTTCACAGTGAAAAATACCACAAACGGGCAAATTTTCTGTAAATAATGAGTACATAAGTTCCACAGAGAAATCCGCGAATAGGTGAGTCCGCGAATCATGAGTCCACAAATATGGGGGGTTTACAGTACTAACCTAACCCTACCAGCCAGCCATGCAGTTTCAGAATACATATACCATACAACCCTAGAGATTCTGCATTTAATACATGAACATTAATAGTTTTCAACACATAGATGTAACATTACAGTTGGTATAGTCAGGCAAAACTTGGAAAGTCCAAAACCTTTTTTTGAAAAGCATTGGTTCATAGGCTAAATAAAAAATAACCTTGGTATTTATAACGGAGGGAGCCACACGAAAATATCGTTTATTAATACAATTTTTAGACTAAACAATATAGAAAAAGTGTATAGAATGCAGCACAGGTGAGATAAGTTGAAAAATTGACAGAGATAATGAGAAATTTGCCATATTTTGCCTATATTTCTATATTCATCCCCGAGGCGCAGGTACTTAACACGGCATCCCAAGGGGCTTATGCCATGTTTAGCACCAGGCCCTGAGGGATGAATGTAAAAACATGATCGAAAGACGGCAAAATTTTTCATCTCCTTGGTCAACTTTAAAATGATGTCCCCTGTACTGCATTCTTTGCAAGCTTGAATTTCAAGTCAACGGTCCTTTGGTGGGCTTTGTTCCATATGAATAGGGTTCATCTGAATAATAATAACAATAATAATAATAATAATAATAATTCTAACACATTTTTCTAGGCTATATTGTTTAGCCTAAGGGCCACTTGAGAAAGACAGACAGACAGACGCAGGTTCTGCCGACTACGGCAAACCCAACCTTCCCTAGAATGCCTTGTCCTGACATAGCTTGACCTTACCTTCCTAATCTGACTTAGGGTGCCATGCCCTGACCTGGCATGGGGGGAGGGGGCTTTGTCGACCCCTGGACCCCCACGAGCAACACTAAACATGGGAAAGGCATGCAACCTACCCAGATTGATATTTATGGTAGGGGTACACCCAAAATACCCATCCCAGGGTAATGCAAGGGCCAGGTCACCCTCAAATACCCTTAGACACCTCTTAAGGGAATACCCTGGGGGTGACAGTGTAACTGACATTACAAGTGTTTATGACACTTTATGTTTATATGACACTTTAAAGTAAGTACTAGGCGACACTTACGATGGTATAACGAATAAAAACGAATAACTTGGCTATTATGGGGCATGGTGGCAAAGTTGGTGACTGACTTATAAAAAATTGTAATAAATTCATGTAAATTCGCTAAATAAGGCCAATATCAAAACAACATAACGAAAATTCGTTATAGACACGACTCAGAGACGTTATTTCGAATGAGAAAAGTACAGTTATAAAATATTTACCATAAATAAGTCGATCTTGCCGAAATAACCTTCATTGTTTACATTTGTGGTTAGGGGTGAGGAAAACGAGCCTAAAATAAAAAAAAACCATGCAATATATGAAATCGTAATATAATTTGTTTAATATAATTGAATCATTTTCATTAAAATGCTATATTTATTTATTGTCACATTAAAAATTCATATTCTACGTCATATCTATGACATTAAATTTAACAACTCGTATTCTTCGTAATTCCCTTTAGGCTCGTATTTGAACCATTTTCATAAAAATTTTGAATGCATTTAATATTATATATTTAATATTTATGTTCAATATCATATTTATCACATGTCTGAGATTAATATTCTTCGTATTTAACTTTAGGCTCGTCTTTTACTAGAAATTTACGGGGCCCACGACGCTATAACCACCTATTGGCAAATTAAGTAACTAAAATAAAAAAAATTAACAATTAATAGTCTCTGAGAACTTTGTTTACACAAACGCTGAACCTTCGATTTTACGTAAATAACAACGAATTCGGACAACTTAATCTACAAAGTAGATTACTGATAAAATTTATTTTACTTTAGTTCTGAAGATTATTCTTTGTTTTGGTTAAAAACTCTAAAATAAATCTATTTTAAAATCATTATAAAGCAGCTATTGAAATTCTGGCTTTGTACAATATACTATTGTTAAATCTTTAAATAATTTGTATATAAAAATATTTATTTGAAAATTTTAAATTACATATAAATAAGAAAATTCTCATCTTATATTTAGTAAATATTGAAAAACATTATTAATGGCATATTTTGATCAAAAACTTAGAATTTAAAAGGTATTTTCCCCTTACAGTTTGGTAAAACAAACAGTCAGGCAATCTTTGAAACCTGACAGAAAATTTAGAGTAAAACTCTAAATCATATTTGAAAATTCAATAACTAAACTTAGATTTTACCATAAAATTAGAATATAATTGCGAGATTTCGTCGAGTCTTCTTGTAAACTTTTCCAAGACGTCACTGAATGGGAAACCGGATTAAAATAGCATTGATTTCGTCATGTAGATAATTGAGTGAATTTGGGAATAAATTGGCATTAAATATGCATTAAGTCAAATCTTTCGGCACACAAATGAGTCAGGACTACACCATTTAAAACATTTACTTTAAATAATGAACTTTAAAGTCACGGGCAGTATCTTGTATCTATAAGAACATCATCTGTGATTTAAAGTATTATTTGTGAAATATCTCGTAGATTATGAAATTAACGAAGACTCATTGGCTATCAAAGTATATTAGGTGAAATTACGAAAATTCTTCATAAATTATATATAAAATAATTACTGGCAATTTTCACAAATCACACAACTCGAACCCTTTTGATATGTAATAAATTTAAATTTAAATCTTATAATCTGGTCCCCATTAAATCTAGAATATACAAGAGTTCCTATATTTATATAAAAATATATTTTATATAATTTCATCTCATTGTCCTATTTTTATCATAGGCTCGTTTACCTCAAAAAACATCGTCTATTCTGTGTCGTCTGCTGGGAATTTTTAATAAAGGACTAATGTCTTCTGTGATTTAAAAACTATAAAATATTTAATTTTTTTTATTACCAAGAGACATTTATATTAAAAAAACTGTCAAATACTAATTTTACAACAAATCCAACTATTTTCTTTCATTGTAAAAAATTATTTTTAAGGTTTTCTGCTCTGAATGCTTTGGTAACTATACAAAAAAATCGAACATTTAATACTAACTGACAACTGTGTTCGCATAAAAATTTAACCTTCGATTTTACGTAAATAACGACGAATTTTAACGATTTAATATGAGATATATTTGAAAAATCATTCTCATTTTCTTCGGTCTCAAATATTAATCTTTGTTTTGGCTAAAAACTTTAAAATAAATCGATTTTAAAGTCGTTATAAAGCAACTATTGAACTTCGTGATATTTGCAGTCTATAACTATTGTCTAAGCTTTTAAATAACTAAATATAAAAATATATATTTCAAAACATTTAATATTATATTAGAGTATTACTAAAATGCTATATTTAATGATATCAAAAACTATCATTAATGGAGATTTTTTAATAAAATCAAGGAATCTTAAAGGTATTTTCCCTTTAGAGTTTGGTAAAGCGAACAGTATATAAAGGTATATAACTATTGTCTAAGTTTTAAGAAACTGAATATAAAAATATATATTTCAAAATTTTTAATAAAATATAAGAATTTTACTAAAATATTATATTCATTTACATCAAAAACTATCAGTAATTGAGATTTTTCAATTAAAACAAGAAATCTTAAAGGTATTTTCCCTTCATAGTCTGGCAAAACAAAGTCAGGCAGTCTTTGAAACTTGATACAGAATTCAAAGTAAAACACTAAATCTCTTTTCAAAAGACAATAAATTTACAATTTATGAGCCCTGAATCATATGAAATTAAGTATTCATAAAAATTAAACCTTAAAAATAGTAGATTTTATTGGAAAATTTAAATATTCTTCAGAGATTTTGTCGAGTCATTTTTATAAAATATTTCCAAGACGTCATTGGATGGGTAACTTGACTAAAATAATAACGAATTCGTCACGTAGGAAAATGTACTTAATTTGGGATTAAAATCATGCTGAATATGTATTAATAATGGTTTTTTAATGAGACTGGCAGTGTCCTGTAATTATATAGAATATTATCCATGATTTAAAGTTTTATTTATAAGATATCTCTCTGTTTCATATGAAATATAAATAATTATATTACCTACATTTCATTACCTATGAAGGGTAATTGTTTAAAATTACGAAAAATTATTTATAAAATAGATAAAATAAATAATAGCAACTTAACCATTCAAGTAACTTGAAGGCTTGTGATATACAATAATTTGAAGATAAAATCTTTTGACCTAAGCTATACTGAATCTAAAATCAACGAATGTTCATTTATTTATACGAAAATGTTATATATTTTATATATTTTTAAAATTTCATCTCATTGTCGTATTCTTCCTGATCTCACTGCTTTGGTAACTAAGACGGCACATGAATAGTAATTTGATTAAAATTACGTTATAGTGAGGTGAAAATGGAGAAAAATGAAGTGGGAGGAATAAAATGAAGTGGAGAAAAATGAAGTGGCAGGAATAAAATGAAGTGGAAAATAAAGTGAAAGGAATAATAGGCAGTGGGAAAATTAAGTGGAAGGAGAAAATTTACCAGGAAAAACTTGAAATGAAGTGAAATTGAAGAGAGAGAGAGAGAGAGAGAGAGAGAGAGAGAGAGAGAGAGAGAGAGAGAGAGAGAGAGAGAGAGAGAGAGAGAGAGAGGGGGGTTAGGAAATTAGAGTCAGAGAGAGAGAGAGAGAGAGAGAGAGAGAGAGAGAGAGAGGCACACACAGGGACGGGAAGAGAGAGAGAGAGAGAGAGAGAGAGAGAGAGAGAGAGAGAGAGAGAGAGAGAGAGAGAGAGAGAGAGAGAGAATGGCCTTGTGACAGCACAAGCATTGCTCCTAATAGCACAAGGAGAGAGAGAGAGAGAAGAGAGAGAGAGAGAGAGAGAGAGAGAGAGAGTGGGGGAAATTGAGTCGGAGAGAGAGAAAAAAGAGACAGACAGAGAGTGAGAGGCACACAAAGGGACGGGAAGAGAGAGAGAGAGAGAGTCAGAGATGGAAAGAGAAAGAGAAGCACACACAGGGACGGGGGAGAGAGAGAGAGAGAGAGAGAGAGAGAGAGAGAGAGAGAGAGAGAGAGAGAGAGAGAGAGAGAGAGAGAGGCCTTGTAACAACACAAGCACTTGCTCCTTTAAATAGCAAAAGGAGAGAGAGAGAGAGAGAGAGAGAGAGAGAGAGAGAGAGAGAGAGAGAGAGAGAGAGAGAGAGAGAGAGAGAGGCGTTGCCGAATGCCTAGTTAGCACATGTTACGCTAACCAATGTTACCTGTATGGCATCCGTTAAATAAAGGAAATTGACATATATTATAAATTAGACGTAATATTATGGTGTAAACTGTGAAAATCGTAAAAATAAAGAGAAAATTTGTCCCTAACCACTACTACTGTCTATATCAGAGAATTTCGCCTTTATTTCGTTGGATATAAGGTTGACATTTGCTATTTTCAGTTTTAAACACTACTGAGGATAGAGGGCTGTAAACTGGTATGTTGATCATCCACCCTCCAATCATCAAACATACCAAATTGCAGCCTTGTAGCCTCAGTAGTTTTTATTTTATTTAAGGTTAAAGACAGCACTGATCGTGTGTCTGGCACCGCTATAGGTGCTAACGACACAGGCTACTACAGGATCGTGGCTGGAAGTTCATGGGGCGCGGCTAATAATTTCATGGGCCATGGCTGAGAGTTTTACACAGCATTATATGCTGTACAGAAAACTCGATCGTGCAGAAAAAACTTCGGCGCATTTTTTACTTGCTTATTGTCATCATGGCCACAATGGACAAAATTTCCCGCGAGTAAAACGAAAAGGGGATTGTTAGCATTCACGGCATAACGACAGGGAATGAAGTTAATAGATCTTGAGTTATGATTGCATTTTTAAATCCAGAGAGAGAGAGAGAGAGAGAGAGAAGAATCCTTCATAGTATATGTAGGAAGTTAGATTTTGCTGTCCCTTCTCTGAATTATTGATCTGAGCAATAAATACGATAAAATGTGATCTCCCCATTTCAGTTTACTGGGTACGTTCAGTGATCACTTTCTCCGTAACAATCAAATTTTCCTGCCGTTGGAATGAAAAGCCAAAGAAGCTAAGTCACTCAAGGCGAGAGTTGAAATCGTGATTGCTTTCATTGCTCCAGGGGGAGACAAAGCGGCCATTAGCAACATCACAGCCCCACAGCAACTCCAACCAATTAAAAACTCAATGTTTATTTTGCCATAATAATGCTGGGCATTAATATGAGGGTTCAGCAATTGGTTCAAGTTCTCGGGAGAGGAGTTTTGCAACCTACATAAACTTCCATTGCAATGAAAGTTATGACGAGTAATTCAATGGTTTTTCGAGCTAGAATAGTAAGGAAAAGGTAGGTATTTAATTTTAAATACCCTCCATCCTAATCCTCTAAAAATTAAAATGAGAGCAAAATTGGAAAGGATAACTACCGAAATTCGATACAGAATATATTATCCAGACAAAATAAATCTTTGCGATTTCATACAGCACGTTTATATATATATATATATATATATATATATATATATATATATATATATATATATATATATATATATATATATATATACACTTGAAACTGTGCATGACGATTACTGATACTTATAACAGATCCCCATAGCGCTAATTACTGGAAGTCCTAAATTTCAAACGTTAGGATGATGAAAAATAAAGATAAAACCCATGAGTGCATTTATTTTTCGTTCATTTATCGAGATTTTTCACTTAGGAAATTTCATTAAACATAATTCTTGGAAACAGAAATAATATATCGTCTGCAATGTAAGGCTCTTATCTGTATCGAAAATCTTTCAAAGTACTCTTAAATGAGTTACGCGAGAGTGAAAGGAATGAGAGAGAGAGAGAGAGAGAGAGAGAGAGAGAGAGAGAGAGAGAGAGAGAGAGAGAGAGAGAGAGAGAGATATCATCACGTTTGGACAATATTGCTTAAACGACAATTACCTCTGGCGAAATATTACAAAAGCTGAATGATTCATTCTTAAGAGATTATTATAGAAATGAAGAAGATAAAATAAACGCCACATACTGTTGAGCAATCTGTAACTGTTCTAATAAATCACAGAAGAAGGTGAGAGACAACACAAATAGAGTCTAGTAGAGCAATTCCGGGGCAACATCTCTTAATTTCTCAAATGGAAGGGAAATAATAAAAAAAAATACTTTCTCAGTCCCTTTAACTTGACTTTCTTATTGGCCAAAGATCTTAAAATCAAGGGGCACTTCCCACCGAAGGCCTTTGGGCATAAACCGCGGGGCGCATACCATTTTCAGCACACACATTCTACAGTTATGACCATAGCACCATAATAGAACATAATTAAAACCTGCCATAATAACAAATTATTTGAACTGCGTTTTGCACAGCTTACTAACCACTCATTTCCTTGAGCCGGTGGAAGCGTAAAACGTCAAAATTATATTTAATTGAGAATAGACTGAATACCTGTCATTTCCCGAGTGGTCTTGCATCATAATCACTGTCTTGTAAGTTCCATCTCTGAAATAATGACTTGAGTCTCAACTCGAACCAAAGATACCAAAGCTCACTATAACAACTTTTTGAAAGAAATCTCTTATCTACACTCGTGTGGGATCCTCTTTATTAACAAAACAGAATCAGTCATGTCCTGATCTTTCGAGTTACATTTAAAACTATTACATGAATGTCATCAAAGGACGGCTGTTGCTCTGTTATTGTTATTATTATTATTATTATTATTATTATTATTATTATTATTATTATTATTATTATTATTATTATTATTATTATTAATCGGAAATAGTAACATGTAAAACCTGCAAAAGCAAATGCTTTCTGTGAAAATAAAAATGATTTTCATGATAAAAGCCAGATTGCATAACCGGTATGGGGAGAGAGAGAGAGAGAGAGAGAGAGAGAGAGAGAGAGAGAGAGAGAGAGAGAGAGAGAGAGAGAGAGAGAGAGAGAGAAATCTTTCTTCCACGCGTAGGTGCCCTTCCTTTCATATTTTCAGAAAGCTTGAGAATTTTGAAGGTCATTAACCGTTCCAAATCATTAGCATCCACTTAACGCCCAATGCTGACGCCGAATTCTAACCAAGAATAAAAACACTGAAATGCTTTCGCTAGCCACCAACATCAGAACCTTTTCAGTATGGCAAGATATCAGGTGCATAGTATCTCACACATTCTCAATCAAACTCGAACCTGTTAAGGCCATACAAAGCTCTAAGGGCAGATAATGAAATGGATCAAGTCTCCAGTTGAAAACAAGTATTACAAAATATATGTTTATTCTACAACCATGTGGATTAATTAAGTAAACTTACTGAAAAAAACTAGTTCAACAAAAGTAAAATGAAAGGAAATGGATTATTTACAGGAGCTAACAGCAGCTCAAAATATTAGTCTTATTCAGGACAGATGCCCCAATGCCTCTTCAGTCACTGTTATACAGCAGTTCAATTCAGTGAACGTTGAAATGTGGCTTCCTCGCGCTGACGATACAGATTCTTCTCCAATGAAGAGGGAATTTCCAGGCTCAAGGTATAAACACATGTCTGGAAAACAAGTATCCAGATA
>JANJGK010000046.1:1097308-1114808 GCA_039081455.1 Macrobrachium rosenbergii | reverse complement strand
CTACTTTTCATCCCTTGCAGAAGAGTTCTGAAAATCACTTATCGTAATTAGCATACGAATGCAGATCAGTTTATTTAGTATAAGGAAGCCAAACTCCCATCTTATTCGTATTCCACAACGGAACTTCAGCTGGAGACTCCACGAAACATTACATCGACTTCTTCTCTATTCGGTCTTATCCAGTGCAGAGAAAACTCACACAGCTACTCTGCTAATGCCTGTGCAGAAGCATCCTAAAATTTGCAATAGAATAACTAGAAAAGGAACGTGCAAATATGTTTTATAAACGATTAATTTTCTCTAACGAGTATTGAAAGCAACAGCAGCCAACAAGCGATTCATGAGCATAATGTAAATGTCATCAATTTCCTCGCATCGTTCGCGTGACGTCCATGTTCGTCAATTAAACCGCGCGGGTACGTGCACTGACCCTCGGGAATCATTGTTGATGGAAATGGCACAGAGTACTGTACATGGGGAACACCTCATTATTTGATCTACTTATGGATTTACTTCCGGGAAATCTGTGCGAAATACAGATATTTCATGAGTAATTCGTTAAAAATTCCATTTTATATATTGAATGGTTTTATGGAAACTTTGTTCTGGATATCATGCAGAAGAAAGGTTCTTCGATATCTTGATGGGATCACGGTTGGAGGAGCGCCATTCCCTCCGGTACAGGGTCTTGAGGGCGATACAACACAAACCGTTTATTTATAAAGGCAACGTTGATAACAACATTTGATGCATATCCTACGGGAGAATAAATCTGCAAACTGAATAAGTGTACAGTTTTTATATCTAACGTATTTTTTCAAAATATTGAAGGAGACCATTTAGTTGTAAAGAAAATAGTTTAATTATTGAATTTCCATGTTATTTAATAAAGATGTCTTGTTAAACAGGTGTGCCGTAGACTTAATCTAAACTGACGTAGAAATAGTGAGGAGTCACTTACGAGATTTCAGTAAACTATATCACCTCTCCTATGGCTCACTTTTCATAATAGTTTAAAATAATGCCTTTCCCTACACGAATAATGATTATAGTAACACCCAAGATAATCACTGAACGAATATAAAACGGGAGCAGAGGATGATATCATCAACCTTATCATCTCACGCAAACGGTGATGTTTGTTTGTTATAAAATCCCGTCTCATTTGATGAAAGAAAAAAGGGAAAGGTACTTTGGAAGTCAAGTGGATTCCAGGTGAATGATGACAATAAGTTGGAGAGATTGCAATCAGATTTGGTGTCGGAATGTTATTTAGAACTTGCTCGACAAATCTGTGACAGGCTGAAAGGAACGAAAGATTATTTTACCTTTATTGAATGCCTGTGACCGAGTAGGTAGCAGGAGCAGGCGCTGTTAAAAGTTTAGTCCTTCTTAACACAATTTCCCCAACTGATTAAAGCTTCTGAATGTGATCAAAGCAACGGTGAGTGGAGAAGAACACTCACTTGTCTGGATGAAATAAGCAAATCAAATGACCCACTGAATTTTGGTGTTCAGTCAAGAAGATGGAAGGTAGTGACGGGACACCTTCTGTGTTCCCCAAACTCTTCTGATTTCTGCTGGATTTGTTAGTCCTTCCTTCGCACTCCTCTTTCTCTCTCTTCTGCAGTGGAGAGAATTTTCTCCCACATCGAATTAATCATGACTGGTATTATGAACAAGTTAGTGAATCTTGAGATTCACTCGGCTCAAGCAGTTTCCTTTCAAGCAGATCAATGTCAAAATATTTTTGCTCTATTTTGAGTTATTATCGTATCAACAGAAATTTTGGAAATCGGGTAATAATTAAAATTAATGTGCAACGTTAATGTCTTCTCTTTGGTTATTTTAAGATACATATTTATTACGTGCATTCACATTCGTTATCCATTGGAAGATATTTAGTCTAATTCGGGTTTTACCCAAAAATAACACAGTGGTAAAACTAATTCCCAATCATCAATAAACAGTTTAGCAGTGTGAGTACTGATATCTTTTTATATTTTAAATGAAAAGTTTATAATATTCTATGTGATAAATCTATTTTTACTTATAATTTCACATATTTTATACGGAAAATTATCTACAATGTCAAGTTATTACAAAATAATGTAAAAAAAAAAATTAGGCAAGTCTTTCGTTATATCAGATATAAAAGATACATAAATATATATCCTTTCTTTTGTGGCTCTTCCTTCCGTTCCGTCAAAGCGATTCATGCAAGGACGAAAGAGAATATTGTATTCAAATGATGTCTTCGAGACTTTCCTCACTCACTCACTCACTCCTGACTCAAATGGCCTTATTTCCGCTTTCTTTTTTCTCTCATCTTGTCTTCGAAATAACGTCGTCGTTCCCTCATTAATTAATGAGAGCAAAATAATAATGTGTGTGAGAGTGAGGGAAGCCTTCGGTCTGATTGACAAAAGAAGAAGAAGAAGAAGGAGAAGAAGACAAAGAAGAAGGAAAGAAAAAGAAGAAGGAGAAGAAGGAAAGAGGGAGAAGAGGAAGAAGAAGAAAAGAAGAAGAAAATGAAGAAGAAGAAGAAGCGAGAATCATCGAGAGAGCAGATTAAAATGTCTTTGGTGTTCACAGAGCTCAATGAAGGTGCTAAAGGCTCTATGTACAACACAAGAGAGACTCATTAAGAGGAAAAACATAAACACACGTCAGCCTAACAAGTAGTTCCCAATAGACCTGTTCTCTCTATTGTGTTCATGTTATAGTCCCCAACAGACCCATTCTTTTTATCGCGTTTATATTTAGTCCCCAATAGACCTATTCTTCTTTAGTTTACGAACGATGCACTATTACGAGATGGACTAGCACAGTAGGTCTAAAGGGCTCACCCTGATCTACCCAAGGTTTCACAGGCATTTTCATCCATTGCAGATAATTACATGTTCCTTCTAATGGTGAGGTTGATTTGTTCCAATTCGCCTTAAAACTTTGGAAGTTGCTTAAATATTACTGCTTGCAATGAAGAAGCATCAGGACGTTGAGTTACTTCGGTCTCTGTGCTTCATTGTTGAACAAGAACTGGTGTTAAACGTCTGTATACTGGTACTAAGTAGTGTGGTCTTTTTTTATGTTAATCTCAATAATGGTGCGATACGCTGCTGGTCTACCCTACTCTTATCCATCTGACCCTTCTCCAGCAACCCATGAAGAAAAAAATGAGGGAGATTTATCCCCCCTCGCCCCACCCCGCATTAGCCAGGCGTTAAGAGTTTGCATCTTGCTTTTGTCCTTCAGAGCTAATTTTGATATCATGACTTTGTTCCTTTTCTCTGGGGTCTAGCGTTGATTATTCATCGGGGGCTTCTCATGTATTGGTAGAGAGTGAGAGAGACGGATGCAGAGAGGCCAAAGACAAAGAGAGAATCAGACCGAACGCAAGAACAGACAACGAACAATATTACGGACGATCTGCAAAGGACGACTTGACTCAACACTGGTTGTCACAGACGACATCAGCCTATATTCTGTATCCAATATGGAGGGAAGCAAGTGGGAGCTGTGTCGCCCACTTCATGCGGCTTTATTTTACGTCGCTTGGTTGTTCGTCGAACAGTTTATATACAGCAATGTAATGCTGTTGTTTATGGTACAGATTATTTTCTCCCTCTCTCTCTTCCGCATGACATCACCCAATGTTCTCTACCAATAGGCCTATAAACCCTATTTGCTTCAAGCAAGGGAAGGACGTCATTTCGAATCCGAATCCAGGTAAAAAAAAGTCAGAGGGGAAAAGTCACACTAATTTATGGTGGCTGGTAATAAAGTCACAGGAAAAAAGTCACAGAAAAAAATTCATAATAATTACGGCAAAAAAGTTCAGTAATGTGGTAAAACTCATTAGAAATTGTACGTAAGTAAACTTTTTTTTTTTTACATTTGTTTCTGTAAATGTTCTGATGTGTCAAACAAACATATATAAAGAATTGAGTAGGATCATAGGATTAGATCCTAGATAAATAATATACATGAATTCAGCGAAAAATATTGCAATGATACACATGATAATACTGCAAATGAAAGATGATAACTTGCGTGGTTCCAAAACGAATGATAACAACAACGAAATAGAAAATATTGATTTTTGTGGATGAAACCTTACAGGTACGTATGGAATAAAGCCACACGTATTGCAACTATCAGGAAGTATATTATCATGTGAATGATTCTTCATCTTCATTATTTCAATTAGTGTAAATAAACACAGCACAAATAAACTCCCATTACTTATTGTTCCTCATTTGACCTAGAACAGAAGCGGAGAGGATCCGGGTATGCAGGTGGCCGAGCATGGACGGCAATTGTAGACTTATAGGATCACCTCATTTTGTAAATACCTCATTTCAAGTATATAGATGAGTTTGCTCGTTGGAGATAAAACTCTTTCTGCTGTTCGTTGCATAATTTGTAAACAATAAGTAACGACAGTTAGATCTGCATAATCCTACCTTGAGGCTGAATAGAGATTCGTGTACTTCCATGCTTCCAGGAAGTTCACACCATTTGCGATGTATAAATGTCTATTAGTCAATATTGTTAGAAATAAAGAGAGCTGTTTACACGAGAGGCAGAAAAAGATCGGAGGAGACTGCAATTCTATAACAGTTCTCGTGAACCATTGCTCGTCTCCTGACAGAGAGAGACTCATCAGTTGTGATGTGGAAAGGAGCATCAATACTCACTCACTCTCTCTCTATCTCTCTCTCTACTCCTTTATTTCACGTAATCTTTAATATTTTACAAGCAGACGAAGTCACTGGCCCAGTGAACAGCCAAAATAAAGCCTCAGATTATGTAAGAGTCGCTTCAATTCCCATTTGCAGGCAATGACAGGAAGGTGAATATCACTATTCAGAAAAAAGATGCGCTTCTCATATTGCCGCTAATCCTGGTAAATGCCTGTCATTATCATTATTGTTGCTTTTGTTGCTTTTCTGCATACTGTCACATGGGTTCATTTATCTTGAAATCTCACGTCAGAAAAGCTGCGATCGCCACCAGCTAAATTGGCTGGTAGATGAATCAATCATTTTCCCTGAATATGAGAAATTTTTATAAATAGACAACAAATCCTCGTGTTATTCAGACGATCTCTGCACAACTTCTAAGTCTACGGTACCTCACGGCAATATAATCAGTACAAGATAAGGTGATAAAACTGAATGGGGGACGGAATATGACTTGGGCGAAGGGCAGGAATGACTCTTTCAATACAAAGTTTGTCTTTAGGAAGTCCAGAGTTGAAAGCTGATTTGAGTCAGTCATTGTTGTCTGCACAGAAATTGTTGTAACACTCACGATATAAAGAGAGAGAGAGAGAGAGAGAAGTAAGTCTCCCCCACAACGAGACCTGTGAGATCAGAACATCTGGACTCGGAGATCACCAGCAGACGAAGAACCAGCCACAACACCTTCACTTTCCAACCCACCTGTTTATACCAACTGAGCTCTGCATTATGATGTGCCAGAAAGAGGAAGAGGGAGGAGAAATGGGGGAGGGACAGTAGAAGCTGTAGGTAAGTAAAGAAGAAATCTGGCAGAAGATCAGGTGTAGGAAGTGACACAAAGAGGAAACAAGTAAAATATAGGCCGAAGTTTCTTCGGCGCAATCGAGTTTTCTGTACAGCGTATAATGCTATACGAAACTTTCAGCCGTGTCCCATGAAACTCAGCCACGGTCCAGTGGTGGCCTCAGCCACGCCCATGAAATTCTTAGCCAGGGCTCATGAAACTTAGCCACGGTCTGGTGGTGGCCTCAGCCACGGCCCAGGAAATTCTTAGCCACGGCTCATGAAACTTAGCCACAGTCTGGTGGTGGCCTCAGCCACGGCCCAGGAAATTCTTAGCCACGGCTCATGAAACTTAGCCACAGTCTGGTGGTGGCCTCAGCCACGGCCCAGGAAATTCTTAGCCACGGCTCATGAAACTCCTCAGCCACAGTACGGTGGTGGCCTCAGCCACGGCCCATGAAATTCTTAGCCATGGCTCATGAAACTCAGCCACGGTCCGGTTATGGCCTGTGTTGTTGGTACCTATAGCGGTGCCAGAAGTACAGTACGTTCATGGCTAACTTTAACCTTAAATAAAATAAAAATTACTATAGGCTAGAGGGCTGCAATTTGGTATGTTTGATGGCTGGAGGGTGGATGATCAACATGGCCATTTGCAGCCCTCTAGCCTCCTCAGCGGGGTTTAAGATCTGAGGGCGGACAGAACGAGTGCGGACGGACGGACAGACAGACAAAGCCACCTCAAATGTTTTCTTTTACAGAAAACTAAAAAGGAACGCTACGAAGGGCATGGAAGATAAGAGGAGAGAACAGCGAGGACAGGGAATCATGGGAAAACACTCACCCTGGAAACTCACATCAAAAGGTAAGACGAGAATAAGAGAAGAAGAGAATAAACAGTGGGAATGGGAAGAGCAGATGCGACCTTCGAGAAGGAGATCAATAAACGCATAAAAAGGAAAATCAAATGAATGCACATAAAAGTAATTAACAAGGAGGAATGATAGGGGAAGGGAAGGATACAATTAGAACACGAAGAACGTCAATATGTTGGCATCAACAGAAAAGCAGCAATAATATATATAAAAAAAAAAACACAAAGAAGGTGCAGCAGATAAGAAGAGTGAAGGAAAACTATTACTGGTAACACTGATCTGAGAAGGTTAGCTGTGAATGATATATAATATAGCCGCTACATTCCGAACCTCTCTTTATCCTGTCTGTGTCTTGTGGAATGAACATAGATGAAACCACCAAAAGCGACCTTTCAAGGCCAAATAATTTTTAGTCTAGAATTCTTTAAAAGAAATGAGCTTCTTTTATGGATAATTTACTAGTTAACGAAACTGTTACAGCATTAAAAGTTAAATTCTTTTAGACTCCACTAAAATTCAGAGAAAATATATGAAAATAAAATTGTTTTGAAGGAAAAAAAGGGGAGTAGACACATGTCAAAATCATGCTGTTCATAAAACAAAATGGCCTTTATAAAATATACAGTATGATCAATACGACAAGCAATAATGCAATTGCTCATACGCTGATTAGGGGAAACCTTAATCTGAAAGCTCTCTCTCTCTCTCTCTCTCTCTCTCTCTCTCTCTCTCTCTCTCTCTCTCTCGTAGCAACAACACCTCCAAATAGCAGAGTCAATGGCCCATTCAGTGTAATATTGGTGCGCCAAAATATCGAACATGACCACCAGAGAGGGGAGGAAGAACAGTCATAGCCACTTTCCCGATTCTCAGTGTGATACTGTTTCAGGAATATTCTTTATCCATAAAATGAATTTGATTCTATATATGATAATAATATGAATAGAATCATTAGCGCTGGATTATGCTTACAATGATATAAACCGGAAATTAGGGTTATATACACTGTATATAAGACCATTGTAGTAGAGAGGAGAGAGAGAAAGAAAGAGAGAGGGAGGTTAACTAACTCTATCGCCTAGGGCAAAGAGTGGCTGTTACCCATAAATAAAATACATAACAGGATTTCGACGAAACAGCATCAATATTATCAGTTATTATCTAATTGGAATGTACAAAATTGGCATTCTTTGTCACTTAAACCTATATAAATTAACAACGCAATCTACTGCGAGATAATTCACAGCAGATTCATGAGGCTTCTCTGGTGTAGGGATACTTCTTAATTTCAAGTTCCAATCTGCTCGATCTTTCCTTTATTTAGAGTTAGGAGGTTACATAATTACAGCCTTTAACTGCAATATCAACATGAGACTTTATACAGATGTTGTTATGGGGCCTGAAAATTCAAGTCTTTCTTTAACTGATTTTTCTCTCTTTCTAACCCCAGCTTAGTCAGATACCGACCAGAGATCAGCGCGCAGTGGTTTCCTTTCTCTTCTATCAATCAACGTAGCATTCACCCAAAGGTCAAAAATGTCATATATTATAGCATCAACAAAAGCCAAAACTTATGACTGATTCGGTAAGGTCTGCCGAAGGAAGCGGTGGTTTACCAGAGACCACAGCTAAAAACAATTATTCATCTGGATGTGAAACCATCGATATGATATGCATATTTCATACACGCGACGGATGACTGCTGTGTGTTGCGGTTCGATGGCTGTTGAGATTTAATCATAAAAATGACTCATATCCTCTTTGCAACTGAACGAGCATTAATAAATGTGCTCATCCAGTGCTGAGTCAAAAACGCACGACAGCGTATCTGGAAACTGATTTTCAAGCATTCATGCAGTATATATAAACGCAATCATAGGCAAGAACTAAAAGTCACATTCACGGGACGAAATGTTTACCCCCTCTTTGAACCTCACCTCTCACGTTCAGTCTTCAAGCGAGTGAATGTTCGTACATGAATGAGTAAATGCAAACACTGACAAAGTCTGAGTAAATGCAAACACTGACAAAGTCTGAGTAAATGCAAACACTGACAAAGTCTGAGTAAATGCAAACACTGACAAAGTCTGAGTAAATGCAAACACTGACAGTCAAAGAAAAGAAACTCCTGTCGCGTCCCACAAAGACTTAAGATGACCAAGTAGAGACGAAGCTTAGGTAATATCGCTCTTGATGCCGGCAGATGCTTTCCAACTCAACTGTGGACTGAAATGACTTCGATGATATAAATGACTCCTGTTACGAGATTTGGAGGCTACTCTTATGGCAAGACTGGCACATGTCAATCAAAGGCTAAAGCAGAATACTGAGGTGAATATCGTTAAGGTGAAAAAGTTAGGCGATTAAACTCCAAGAGACTGAGGATAACAAAAATCACGGCACACAAAGCCTCGACAAATTTGTACTTTCTGGGGAAATGAGCTTTCTGAATCACAGAGCAGCTTTTGTAATAAACAGGTATGAGCTGGAACGCTAATTGTTTAGGAGGACAAATGATGCACCAGCTATTTAGAAATATAGAAGTCCTTTACAAAAAAAAAAAGTATATCCTAGTTTAACCAGACCACTGAGCTGATTAACAGCTCTCCTTGGGCTGGCCCGAAGGATTAGATTTATTTTACGTGGCTAAGAACCAACTGGTTACCTAGCAACGGGACCTACAGCTTATTGTGCAATCCGAACCACATTATGACGAGAAATGAATTTCTATCACCAGCAATAAATTCCTCTAATTCTTCATTGGCCGGTCGGAGAGTCGAACGCTGGGCCAACAGCGTGCTAGCCGAGAGCTCTACCCACCCATCCAATGAAGAACTAAAGTCCTTTACAATTCACTTGTGCTGAGAGAGAGAGAGAGAGAGAGAGAGAGAGAGAGAGAGAGAGAGAGAGACTACTCCTTCATGCATGATCGGTCTTCATTTCATATTGTTAGGCTTTTTATTGTTAATTTGAAACAGCCTTGTTTCCTTTGTTAACCTGCACTCCTGTTTTGTGTGAGGAGGCGAGGTTACGTTCGTCTCTTTTTGTTTTTCTTCCGCAGTCAGGTTTTGAAGGCAGATCGACGGGTTCTCGTGATGCAGTCGAGAACAAGCAGCAGCAGCAGTTTTTGAAGTATCACCCACTTGTTGGTGATGGTCTTGATACGGCAGGTGTGGGTCACCTGTTGATGTCAAGGAGGACGTCAACCCAGCTCCCGAGGTGGAGGTGGTGACCAAGCCATGGTTTCCAGTTTTGAGGAGATATTATCCTTCTGGGGCAGCGAAGTGGCTGTCGCATCGACTCTGTTGTGGTCTTTGGTGATGTCTCGGCAGTGTACGATCGATGGTCGACCTCGAGGATCGTGGGTTGTAGCTCTGCATGATTACTCTGTTTATATGTTTCTCATTTAAATATGTTGGAGCAGTGTATGGCTCTTGAGTAATCATTATGAGGGTTTTTCACTTTGTGTGATGTATGACGGTTCATTACCTGATTATTTATTTGTGAGGAGCAAGAGTATGGCTCATATTGTCGTTGTAAATTGTGATGAGCTAGTGTATGGCTCGTATTATTATTGGCTATTGTAAGTTGTGATGAGCAAGTGTATGGCTCGTATTACTTATTATTGGTTACTGTTATCCGTAATGAACAAGTGTATGGTTAGATACTTACTGGTTTTATTGCTGCTGTTAACGTGTTTATTTTAGATTGATTTTGAAAACTGTTGATTTAGTTAATTGAATTTATTTGTTATTTATGATAATGAATGACCATTTATGTTGTCTCCGTGCTTTCCAAAACCTGGACTCGCTGTAATTATTGTAAATAACTTAGGTTAATAAATTAGGTTTAAGCTACTTGAGTATCTTCTTCTGCTCCCTCCTCCTTGGGTTGTTGCAGTCCATCAGACCATTCCGGTCCCATTTTTATTTTTGGTTTATGAATCTGGTGGTCACGTATGAAAGTGACCATGACAATATTTTCAAAACGGGCTCGAAACTTAAGGGTCATTAATTATTCCAGAAAATTAGCGTCCACTTAACGTTAAAGGTCGACGCTGAATTCTGCCTAAGGGTAAAAGGATTAAAACCCTTTCACTTGCCTAGAACATGGAAACTTTTTTCAAAATATAGATTAGGTGAAAAGTTGAAAATATAATAAAATCATACTCATTTATTTAGGATATCCATATATATAAATAGTTGATTTAAGAATGAAATTTACCTGGAAACATTGATAGATAGATTCCTTAGCTAAATAATTTGTCCTCACGTCCACTGAATTTGGATAAGGTGGCTGTAGTGGCACGTATTTAGAGATTAGTGATTTTTCTAGGCCTAATCATAGAGTACATCATTTGTTCTTCAATCATCTGACCATTATAAACTTTGATCACATTAAAATCACTTCTGTGATGAAAGGTGGAAAAGTTCTGAGGACATTTCTGTACCTGTACTATGCACCCTCTTCATGACAAAGTACTGTGGACTAATGGCCTGTCCACACTAGCGGGCATGCCCGTCGGGCACTTCCAGCTTTTTGTATTTTCTCTCGCTTCTGAAGCAGTGTTACCAGATGATCACATCGCTCTGGTTCCACACTCAATCGGTCAGTATAGTGGAACGGGTTATGGGAACAGTGTTTGCCCGTCGGGCAGTGCCCGCCAGTGTGGACAGGGCTTAATGCAGTGACAAGTGATTAACAGTTTTCATGGAAGGCAATATCCAGTGGACGTCGCCTCAGTGAGCAGTGTAAGCGCAATCCAATACACTTTCCGTTAAGTTCTCTTTTCTAAGTGTGGACTTACTACTCCTACGAGATACTTTGTTTTTTAATACACAATTTTAGACGCGTATAACTACTGGGAATCTCTTCAAATGTGTCTGAATTAGTCCACCATATAATCGTAGCACATGTGGCATGAATCTGCCCTAGGCAAGAGGGACATAAAGTATAACAACATGAACAAAAAGCATAAACATCATGAGCATGCAATAAACAGCAACAGCAGAACTGAAAATCCTTTGGACAGATTCCAGAACTGCATCCTAGCAAAAGCGCTTTGTCCCCACGAATGACTGATATCGCACAATGTCTGCTCGTATCCACTTTCCAACTCGAGATTTCACAAAATGTGTCATTATCTCCGTCGCAGCGATTTTACGAAGAAGGTCCATAAATCTCTCCGCCTGTGCTATTGAAGCCCACGTTTTATCCGATGGTTATGTCGAGGGAAGGAGGTGTGTTAGAGACAGAAATACTTCAAGAGGATCGAAATGTTATGGAGAAACATCTTTACTACAGTTCTGAAAGTAATGGGGGATACACTTATGTCGTAATTCCCGCAAACTAAGAAAAATAAAGGAATATATACTTTCAGGTTAACTTGTCATGGTAGAGATACCATGGCTTACAACCATATTCAGACGCTGATTGAACAACAGAAATGGGATAGATTTCTTGAAATGTGACACGGCCATCTCATAAAAAAATGGAAGTTACGCAATTCATGAATTCAGGAGAAAAAAGAAGAAACAAAATTCGAATTACTGAAGGGAGAGACATGAGGAAATTCTCATATCGTCTGACCCTGAAACCGACGTCTTTTAGTTCAGTGACTACGAAGACGGTCATACACAATGGAGCAATATACTCTATACATAGCTGTCAAGAACAATGGCCAAAGTCATATCTGCAGAGCGGGCAACGAGAAACGATTTTATTACGCGGTTAAATAAAGTTCTTGTCCACCTAATTATGTGACTAACTAAAGAGATTCAGGTACTGACTGAGCGGTTAACAGAATGCATAATATTGTAAATATTAATTACGTTGCTTAGAACTTATTCTATGAGTGGATTAAGGTACGATTAGTAGACCTTTTGTTTCAAAGTCATTGCAAATGTCAGTTACATCGAGGAAAGAGAGAGAAATTCTGGACAATATTTGAGCGATGCTGTTGTAATAAATATAAGAGCGAGTGCAACGAGTTTGCATGAACAAAATTAGAACTTCATGCAAAATGCTTCACAGAAATGTGTTACTCTGTGAGTTTTACCGGCCCTTGTCCATTAAATTTTCTCACTACGTGGCTGCATTTATATAATTATATAGATTTTAGGAACACTGTTTCGTTGAAAATGCGACAGTTGTGGGATCTTGATCTTTATATTATCATAATGGAAGTTGCGGTGGTGTTATCCTTAGTTTGACATGAGGAAAAAAAAAAATAAACTTTGAGTTCTTTGTTTAGCCAACACGAGAAAATATTTTCTGGTTAAGTACGCGCGGTTTTTTACTTAGAGGCATTCAGAGTGAAGATTTTATATTCTGGATAACTAACACGCTTCATAGCAAATGTTGACGTAAAAGAACTCATTGGAATGGTCAAAGAGAACGACTGAATCTCTGTTAGAAATAAGAAATGTCCGCACTACAAAACAGTCCACAATTTGTAAATCCCTCGTGTTAAAGTGCCTTTAGGACGCTAGGTCTAACACTTATGCAACTGAACCTAACAAGTAACAAAGTTGGGTCTGGTGAACTACCAGAAGAAAAAAGTTTTAAATCTAATTCAAACTCAAGATTGAACTGTCAAACCCAAACGTTTGTAGGAGAGAGAAAAGTTGAGACGGAAGTGAGGTGGGATTCTCGAAAACTTCAGATGCTAGACCTGTAAAACAAGAATTCTTCTCAAAATTCTTTGATTTGGGATACAGAAGACATTTAATGTATACTCTTAGGATTATGTAATGAGAGAAAGTGAGAGACTTAACCTTCTCATTTATGGAAAATGTGGGTCAGCTGAGAAATAAAAAGAAAAAAAAAATGAATTTTGTTTTTAAAAAAGTGCAAGAATGTCATCCCACTTCCTCAAGTTGTACTTTAAGCAAACTTGATAATTTACCACATATCGTTATCAAGCTGAGAGAGAACGATAATGGACATTATCAAACAGGTACATGATACTGTCCGCATGTTAATGAATCTATGAAGACATAAAATTAGCTTGAGAACTTTAAAGCAACATCTCTTATCTGATGACTGCTACTGAGGAAGAAGGAAAACATTCAAATACAAAACCAACAGACACCGAAATGCAGTAAGTTAACGAGGTGACAGTTGATGGACTTTCAAAACGAACAGTTCCTTAAAGATTCAAAGCCACCCGATATTCGGTCAGGAGAAGTTATAACTTGGGAGAGTCTGAGAGGCTACTTATGCACTTATGCCACAAAACAGGTTAAAACAACCAAACACAATTCTGAGTTTTTTGACGAATTGCTCTTAAAGCCATCAACAGATTTAATTCAATACCTTTAGATATCAAAGCGTTCTCCCAGGATATACAGCAGATAAATGAACGAACAAGCACTGTCATACTCCTATGAAACCACAAAAATAAACAGCAAGCGGCTTGCACAAGAGTATTTCAAGGTGCCTGTTCTTCAAGGGGCTAACACTTCTTTTGGTGGAAAGGACGTTTATGAAATACATTATATTCGAATCACGTCTTTACTGCTGCAGGATCTAGCGCCAAGCGATGCCAATCTTTTCACCTGAGAGTCAAGTTGACGTGACACTGGCAAGGAGGCTCCAACAACGAAATACTCAAGAGCCTCTCATTATGGTGGCCCTAGTATACTCCCCCCCCTCCCCCAACCCCTCGCCCCCGACACCTACCCCACCCCTGCAAAAGGAAGGAAGCAAAAATATAACCTAATTAGCAGTAAAAGTCTTTGAATCATCGGACAATTTTTTCGGTATGTTCCGAAATGTTAATTTCAAAGAGTGACTGATTAAACATACGACAAACCGCCGGCTCACTACTGGTCGCACCCCACTCCCCCTCCGCGCGAGCTCTCCCTAACCTACGCACAAAAGGAAACAGATGGAAATAATCAGTTATAAGAGAGAGAGAGAGAGAGAGAGAGAGAGAGAGAGAGAGAGAGAGAGAGAGAGAGAGAGAGAGGCTATCCAAGAACAAATGCGAATATGTACTGCAGATGCTTCGCCAGAGCCTTCATAACAGAGCCGCGCCCTTTGTTTCGGGAGAGCTTCATTTGAGGGCTTCCATCTTCCACTCGGATCTGATTCCTGCAGACGCCTCTTCAGGGCTCCGGTAATGATATGCCTGTGCTGAGAACCTACCTTGCGATGTAGCACACTTACGGATGACGGAAATAGTCTTATCTCATTTTATCAATTATGATATGAATTATTTTTTTTTTACTGGGTGTTTATGCGTTCTTTAGCAATTATCAAGTATGCTCCTTTATTGCGCGTTTTTCTTTTATTTTCATAGGATGCCACTGACTGAAGCCCCTAGAGTTTGCATCGTATAACTTAATAATAATAATAATAATAATAATAATAATAATAGGTCTTATTAAAAAGGATGGCTGTATTATGCGAATTTATCTTATATAGTGTCTTTTCTATCTTCCTTATGATTCGCTTTTCAGGCTCAGCGATGTTAGTCAGCAACTGGCCGATATTCATGTTGGAAAAGGATAGTGTGCGGAATATGGGAAGTCTTTTATTAAAATATCCAATCAGAAATCGTTCGTCTGGATTCAGGTTCTATTTTAGGTACCGTCGACATGTTTCGACCAGCTCGTTGGTCATCCTCTGGACGTAGTTGCAGAAGGTCTGAAGAAACGAGGTGCTCGGGTTGGTATTTATAGGGGTCAAAATAGAACCTGAATCCAGACGAACGATTTCCGATTGGATATTTTAATAAAAGACTTCCCATATTCCGCACACTATCCTTTTCCAACATGAATATCGGCCAGTTGCTGACTAACATCGCTGAGCCTGAAAAGCGAATCATAAGGAAGGTAGAAAAGACACTATATAAGATAAATTCGCATAATACAGTCATCCTGTTTAATAAGACCTGTTTAGAAGAGGGTCTACTCCCTTCAAATAATAATAATAATAACAATAATAATAATAATAATAATAATAATAATAATAAGAAGAAGAAGAAGAAGAAGAAGAAGAAGAAGAAGAAGAAGAAGAAGAAGAAGAAGAAGAAGAAGAAGAAGAAGAAGAAGAAGCAAGAAAACAAGAGAGGAACTGAATGAGAAATACAAAGTACAGGAGAAGGGACTAAACAACACAAGAGAAGATATACAACAGAGGCTTAAAGCCAAAGCACATAAGATCCAACGGTAAATAAACAGGAATAAAGGATACCAACAGAACAAACTCTCCGGAACCAACCAGAAATGACTATACAGCCAACTAAGAGGGGAAAACAACCACCAGGGAATTCCTGAAGCCGAACCAAGTAAGAGACTCTGGGCAAACATATGGAGCAATCCGGTATCACACAGCAAACATGCAACATGGCTCCACGAAATCAAGGCAGAAGAAATGGGGAGAATAAAACAAAGATTCACGGAGATCACGACAGACACAGTCAGACACCAACTAAAGAAACTGCCCAACTGGAAAGGCCCAGGTCGCGATGAAGTCCATGGATACTGGCTCAAAAACTTCAAAGTCCTACACCCAGAAATAGCAGAACAACTCCAGCATTGCATCACAAACCACCATGAACCCAAATGGACAAGAAAGACAAGAACAAGGGAAGTATAGCAAGTAACTACAAGCCTATCACCTGCCCACCAATAATGTGGAAGTAACTAACAGGTATCATCAGTGAAAGGCTATACAACTACCTAGAGGATACAAACACCATCCCCCCCAACAGAAAGGCTGCAGAAGGAAGTGTAGGGGCACAAAAGACCAGCTCCTAATAGATGAAATGTTAATGAAGAATACTAAGAGAAGGAGAGCCAACCTAAGCATGGCACGGAATGACTGCAAGAAAGCCTTCGACATGATACCGCACACGTGGCTAATAGAATGCCTGAAAATGTGTGGGGCAGAGGAAAACACCACCAGCTTCCTTAAAAATACAATGCGCAACTGGAATACAGTACTTACAAGCTCTGGGATAAGACTAGCAGAGGTTAACATCAGGAGAGGGATCTTTCAAGGTGATTCACTGTCCCAACTACTCTTCGTAGCAGCCATGATTCCCATGACGAAAGTACTGCAGAAGATGGATGCTGGGTACCATCTCAAGAAAGGAAGCAACAGAATTAACCATCTGATGTTCATGGGCGACATCAAGCTGTATGGTAAGAGCATCAAGGAAACAGATACACTAATCCAGACTGTAAGGATTGTATCTGGGGACATCAGGATGGCATTTGGAATAGAAAATGCACCTTGGTCAACATACAAAAAGGCAAAGTAACAAGGACTAAAGGGATAAAGCTACCATATAGGAATAGCATCAAACACATAGATGAGACAGGATACAAATACCTAGGAAAAATAGAAGGAGAGGATATAAAACACCAAGAGATGAAGGACATGATCAGGAAAGAATATGTGCAGAGACTTAAGGTGATACTCAAGTCAAAACTCAACGCCAGAAACATGATGAAAGCCATAAACACATGGGCAGCACCATTAATCAGATACAGAGCAGGAGTAGTGGAGCGGACAAAGGCTGAACTCCACAGCATTGACCAGAAAACTAGAAAACACATGACAATACACAAAGCACTACACCCAAGAGCCAATACAGAGAGACTACATAACACAAAAGGAAGGGAGGAGAAGGCTACTAAGCATAGAGGACCTTGTCAACATCGAGAGCAGAGAACTGGGGCAATATCTGGAAACCAGTATCGAGTTCAGGGGATACTTGGGTGGAATTGCTAAACCCTAATGATTCAGTTCAGAATTACCAGAAGGGTACTTATGCAATCGACTTTGTTGACTGGGTTGATGAAGATAATTTATTTGCTATTGTTGGGGAGATGAGTGGATTTTCAGAAGCATTTTTACAGGCTAGGAGGCAGGTTTTTTAGGATCATTTAGCCAATGCTGATTTTAAAGAATATGTTGAGAGTGTGGAAGATGTTCTGGCTGATTTTGTGGATATAGTCGCATAAAAGGGGATAAGTTAGGGTTAACAAATGTGTTAGAACACAAGGTTTATTTAAAGTAGAGACTAAGCCTATTTTAGTCCCTTCATGTGTGATTCCTTTTAAGATTAGAGAACAGGTAGAG
>JANJGK010000046.1:1084808-1092308 GCA_039081455.1 Macrobrachium rosenbergii | reverse complement strand
CATACCTACCTTTGTTTTTTATTTTTTGTTCTAATTGATTTCAGTTTTAATTCAGGGTTTGCTTTCTTATCTATGTCTTCTGTTTCCTTCTCCAGTGGGCAGTTTCCCCTTGCCACTTACACAGATGAACAGCAGATGAAGAAAACGGCTGGAGTGAGTCAAGACTGCTTGAGGTCTGTTCCTCACTACACATCTAATAAATGCAGAAGAGCCTTTGTACACTCTCGCATATATTTCTCTCCTTTATGAAGATTCTGGGTTACAGGGGTTTATTCATGTCTCCCCGTTATTCACACATTTATTGTGTAGTATAGTTTTAAAAATAATAAAGACAAATTTTTTTAAACAATAATTTGTATTTCCAGAAAAGCAGGAGAAACAGGAACATATAGAAGACAAACTTCAATGTAATTCTGATATACTTTAACTCCCAATGTTTAATTTCTGCTGCATAGCAAATTCCTGTACTTCATGAGTTTCTATGCTTTATAAAATGAGTCAAGTTACTGTGAATTTGAGCATTGTGTTTTCAGAAGAAAGACTAAAGCTCTCCAAATAATTCTTTATACTTTCAGAAATTCAGGAGAAACTTGAACATGTCGAAAACAATCTTCAAGGTAGTTTTTATGCAGTTTTTCAAAGTTTATGTTTGACTATAACAGTTTTTTGCTGAAATAATAAAGTAAATTAAGCCAAGAGGCTGGTTGATTTAATATCAGCTTTGTGCCAGCTTGATACTTCTTAGGCCAGATTTTTTCTACAAAAATTCCAATAGAGAGGTCATAGACAGTGAACTCTTATTGACATATTATACTCTAATATCTATAAGCACATAATCAGTACCATAAATTCTAAAGTGTCATAACTTACTCCATTCAGTTCCTTTTTTATTTGAAACCAGTGTCCTCTGATTATGTTGCCTTGTAAAAAGATTGATTTTCCCTTTCCAGAACTTCACCACGAGATGGAACACCTGAAAGGTATTCGTAACTCAAAGATATTTGTCTTTTTTCATGCAAACAGAAAGTTTAAATTTTAAAACGATTAATGATCATAAAAAAATTTAATTTCATCGCAGTAAAAAAATCATGACATCTGTAATGTATTTGTAAAGATACACTTTAATCCAGTTGTTCACACTGGGTTTTCAAAGTAATATATACTTGCTCCAGACTTGTCTGTAAGCATATTGATATTTACCTGCCTGGAACAAACATATATATATATATATATATATATATATATATATATATATATATATATATATATATATATATATATATATATATATATATATATATATTGTAATGAAGGAAAATTCTCTTCAAGCAACTTCACCCATTTTACCACAATAACGTAACAGAGAATACAATTCATTTTAGTTAGTTCTTAAATAGAAAGAACTATGGGTTTCATTTGCCCCTTCATCAATTCTCTCCACTTCCCAGATGGTTCAGCCTAATTCCTCTCTCTCTCTCTCTGTTCAAAATGACTGCCTGAGGGACTCATTTCTAGGTGTGGCCCTCACGGATGCCTTCCTCGCCGGCGCCGGATAATAGGAAAGAGAGCAGCCAGGAAGAGAAAGTTGGCGCCACGCCACTCAGGAATGATGACCTCTCCACGAGGCCTGGCTGACGGCTCATGTGTTAGCTATAGAAAACGAGGCAGAGACTGACCTTTGTGCTACCTACCTGGATACCAAGGTGTAATTCCCGAGGTTATAAATAGAACTTGCAACGGCATTCAGTGAGAGAAGCACTCAGAACTCCACCAAAGAAAGATGTCCTTACCTTTGCCTGTCCCTTGTACCCTCCACGTGTTCGAACCCGAGGTTTGGACAAGTACACTTTTGTCGTGGCATCCCTTCATTCCCTCCCTCCAGCGCTGACGCCCATATTAGACGAGGGCGTCATCATCTTGATGAATTTAATGTACCAGAATAAGTTTTCTTAGTCAGCCACGATCCTGTTATTTCTCCGTCTGATTTACTTTCTATTTCCACTGTGTAATCACCCTCAGTAATTTGTCTTAGCAGGCCCTTATTATTACCTGCCCAGTAATTCGTCATTCTTCTTATCTGTGTTTATTATGTAAATAAAATTAATTAAGAGAACCCTTGAGTATACGTAACCTTACCTCATAAGAAGAAGGCCCTCAGCCAGCATTGTTTCTCTTGATTTATTCATCTATGGAGTTACCTTAATCAGTCTTACTAGCCATATTTCTTAGTAATATACAGTAGATTTTGTGATAATATCAAGAATTCCTTACGATTATCCGTTTGTATCCAGAATCAAGTATCAAAGGCAAATACGGAGGATTGATCGACCTTGCCAAGTATGCAATTGCTTTGCAATTAACAGCTGAATAGCAACTGCTAGCTGGTCTGTACAATTAGAGACAACCTTGGTATCATACCCCCTCCATTTTAAGCACGAGAAAAGCCAGTTCCGCAGCGTAAGTACATGTCGAATTATTTTATATATAGGTTTATGCTAGGTGCAAAAAGTGACTGCAACCAGTGTTAGGTAATTGATAGACCACGTGCATGCCAATTTAGTTCAAGCGAAGACAGAGCATATTAACCATTCCAAGAGATTTTGTGCTGCATATTTTAAGAATAGGAAGCTAGGGAGCAACTCAGTCAAAGAGTTAATAAAAGGAATAGTACCCTTATTCCTTCGTCCACATGATAAGGACAATTTGAAAGTCCTGAATTCTTAGACAGATACATTGTGTAGGCGACCACCAAGGCTTTGACCCCAGCTGTTTTCGTATCACTGGATTTATCCTCTTTCTCCCACTCTTTTTCTCTAGCTTGATCGATAGGTAAAGCTAGAAAGTATTTAGGAATGTAAATTTCCACTCTCCAGTCGAGAGAAGAGTAAATTCCTACCCAGATTCTTCAATTCCAGGCCACGTGGCCCCATCCCTAACTATCCGCCATCTTTAATTTTGAGTTCCATTAAAAGTCACATTGTTATATACACCTGCACAGTGCTCATATATAAATCGCCTTCCTTTGCTCGCTAAATTTTATCCATACGTCCATGCAGATCGCCACACTTTTGAGAATAAAAAATGTTAAATTCTTTGACTGATTTGGATATTCCTCCATGAGCCTGCAGTATTCCTGTAAATTTATTTATTGAAGAATTTCGTCCTCATTCATTTCTGTGGGGAAGCCTCCAAGCGTGGGAAAAGGGGTTGACAAGGCAAATTCTAGACAAGCTGTCAAGAGCCACCCCCCCCCACCCCCCTGACTCATCCATTAACTGCAGATGTCACGTGACCAGAAGTAAACATTATTATTAGAGTACTGTTATTAGTCATGTGAGAACTAAGTTTTGTTTTGATAACAGAGAATAACGATTTCTTTCCTTCCCCACACATAACCTTTCAGCAATCCAGACTACCCATACATGATAAGTTTAAGCATTTTGTCCTACCCATTGGAGATTTTAACATTCGATAGGATCGATGTACTCTTCTCATCACGCCACATTTAAATGGGTTCGACAGTGCAAGGAAAATATTCTTTACACACCATAATTGTATAACCCCGTAAGCCTTTTTATTAGTTCTGCAGTATCTCTGCAAATAAAGTATACAAAAAGGCTTACGTTAGCTTGAGTTAGCTTTCGTTCATTGCGAACAGCTGTCTCAGTCTTATTCAGACATATTAATTTTCATTCATTACGAACAATTAATCTTTTTCAAACAACTAGAGTCTTTTAGACACCCTAAAATTTAAGTCCTTTCAAACATATTGATTATCTGAAAAGTCACGGCCATATATGTGTTATCTCAAGATGTCTACAACATCCAGAGCCCAGCAAAATGAGGACTTCAAGTTCTAAGTGTCTATTGGAAAGGACATGGGACTGTCAAGACTAGCCCTAAAGGATTGGGTCCAAGAGAGAGTAGATGATGCCAAGGCGGAAAGAGAGGCCAAATGAATAGCCCAGGAGAAATGAGAGGAGACAGAAAGGCAGGAGAAGGAGGCTGCAAAGAGAGGCAGAAAGAATAGCCTGGAAGAAACGAGAAGAGGCAGAAAGGCAGGAGGAGGAGGCAGAAAGGCAGAAGACAGAGGCAAAAAGGCAGGAGAGGGAGAAGGAAAGGGAAGAGAGTGAGAAAGAAAGAGCTCATCAGCTTGCAATGTCAGCTCAAGGCATGTGGAACACACCAACGCCCTCTCCACATTCAACACCCGGCAGTGTAGGCTCCCTCCCAAGGAAATCGGACTAAGCCAATCCTGAAGCCTGGCTCGACCATCTTGAAAAGGTCCTGACAACCTATCAGCCCTCTACTGAAGAAGTGTCTCTGATCCTGGGAAAGTACCTTGAAGGGAACAGTGCCATTGCATTCAATGCTCTCCCACCTGAGGATCAAGGAAATCTCTCCCCTGTCCTCCAAGCCATCATAAAGGATTTTGAGATAATGAAAAAGTGGAGAATTATGGCCAAACCTGGTCTGAGTGGATTTTTAAAGACCCAGGCCTTAAAACGATGGCTAGATTCTCTCAAAGCCATGAGTGCAGAGGAAATCCTCGAACTTTTCCAGCTTGAGGGCTTTTGACATTATGCCCTGCCAGCCCTTGCCATCCATCCATGTGACAAGGCGCCTAAGACAGTGGTCAAGTGCTGTCGTTGGGCTGACATCTGGAATACTCATCATCCCCATCTTAGTTACCATGGACGAAAAATATATCCATCCCTGCCTGCCTCCACCAACTCCCAGCAACCTCCCAAGAATGGGCACCCCTATAAGAAACCCGTGTGTGGGTATTGTAAGAGAACAGGGCACCCCATTAAACAGTGCCCCTTGAAGGCTGAGAATCAGCAAGAAAATCCCTCTACATCCTCAAATGGGACAACAATTCAATGAGCCACACCTGGATCGTGGATGAAGGGTAAAAGGCCTGCTCCCTGCAATGGGACAGTTCCAGGTAAAGATTATAGCCAGATTTATTGCCCAGCTTGCAAAATCTATGGGCACTGTGCCCAATGGGCAAAATGCCATAATAATAAGTCAAGTACACCTGCCCTTGCCTTGGCAGTCACCAACCCAACATCCTTAGGTCCACCAGCCCAGGGTCCCATATATGTGGCACCTCCCTGAGGCAGATACCCCACCAGCCAGGCCAAGGCATTTGACGACTACGGCACACAAATGTCCCTCTTAAGGGAAGACAAAGTTCCCCGTGGAGCTACCATTAACAGACGTAAACTCATCACGATACAAGTTATCAATCACTTTAAGATGATACTTCCTACTGTCAAGTTGAGGATCATGAGACCTCATAGATTTGAAATCTGTGACCTCGCAGGAGCTAGATACATTCCTGGAGGTTATGAACTCTTCCTGGGACAAGAGTTCCAGTCCCTGTTTAATTCATGGCAATCCCGGGGTCCGGACCCCTTAACCCATTCATCCTCCACCTGAGCAAATTTCCAAGCCCAGTCCTGTGCCAGGCCCTGCCCCAGTGCCAGTGCCAAGTCACCAAATAAAGCTCCCTTCAAGAGTTCCCAAACTTGAGTCACAATCTCTGCCAGTGTCACTGGGCTGGGGTGCACTGAGCAGTACCAAGCTCCACCCATTCCGAACAGCAAGCAAATTTCCGATAAAATACCAGTGCCGGAGCCTGCCTTAGTGCCAGTGCCAAAGCACATCCCAGATCTCCTTTCCAAAGATCCTGGTCCAGGTCCCCTCTCTTCTCCCGGCTTGGCTCCGCTACCAGTGCTGGTAAGAGAGATGGATCCTTCCGACCACAGTGGAAGCTCACCTAAAGGTGCGGCCTTGCAACCTGTTCTTGAGCTATTCAGTGTAACCTGTGGGCCTCTCACTCCCACACCGACCTCTTTCTCTCTGTCCCAGTCCGCCACAGACACACCCATGAGTAAGGATTCTGCCCTGTCTCAAATGGCCAATGAACTCAAGAAACTGCGACGGATCATGGTAGAGCTTGTAAGGAAGGCCCCTGCGCTGGCTGTCAAAGAAGCCGACAGAGGTGGCACTCAAATACACTCCTCGGGCCTGGTTCCACCAATTTCCCAGCCAAGACAAACTATCCACTTAAATGAGGTGCACGGAAGAAATACCACAGGCATGGATAATTCCAGGTAGGTTAAAGAAAGCCACTGAGCTCTCCTGGCACCCATGCCAAACTGGCACAGTGCCACCCCTTTATATCCTATGAAGACTTGGCACCTCTATCCAGAAGAGGATGTCAGGGTTCTTCACCCGTTTATTTTCCTTATAACTTTGTAATTTATTCCTTCCCTTTAACACTTCTTTTTCCATATTTTGATTATTACTCGCCTTTATTTTATGACTTATGAAGGCCCACAATTCACTTTAATTCCCTTTGCTAATGCAGAGTGCCACTGACAGATATTCCAGCTGTATAAGTCTTATGACTTCCCTTTCATGCCTGTCAAAGCATGATGCATTTAAAAATAAAATATACCATAGCCATTAGGCATTACACATATGAGTGGTAACTTGGCACAGTGCCACTGTTGTAGGTGTTGGCAGATGATCCTGCCAGAGGAGTCGCGCCCTCTGGCTGCTGGACAATGGGCAAGGGAGGAACTAGGAAGAGATAGTTGATACCACGCCGCTCGGGAATGACAACCTCTCCACGAGGCCTGGCTGAATGCCTACATGTTCGCTATAGAAAATGAGGCGGAGACTGACCTTTGTGCCACCTACCTGGATGCCAAGGGAAAATTCCTGAGGTTATAAATGGACCATGCAACAGCAGTCAGTGAGAGAAGCACTCAGGACTCCTTCAAAAGCAGATGTCCTTACCTTTGCCTGTCCCTTGTACTCTCTATGTGTTCGACCCCGAGGTTCGGACCAGTACACTTTTGTCGTGGCATTCCTTCATTCCCTCCCTCCAGCGCCGGCGCCTATACTGGACGAGGATATTGTCATCTTGAATATAATGTACCAGAATAAGGTTTCTTAGTCTGCCACGATCCTGTTATTTCCCTGTCAGATCTATTTTCTATTTCCACCTTCAGTAATTTGCTTTGGGGCACCAAGTGTTAACGTAATTATGCACTTATTGTTTGAACCGAGTTATTTGCATCATTTGTGCATTCTCTCAGTTCCCTTTGAGTGTCTTATTATTCTTGCAAGTAACCATCTTACATATCTTGCAAATCAGTCTGGCTGTGGAACCACTCTCGGCTCTATCCCATGTGCAGTGGCCTTATGCCACCCCTTAATCTGCCCCTCTGTGATGTTCCTGTTATGAAGACATCATCAGCACAGGATATTTCTTCTGTGTAGGATTCATTCATTTAGCAGGACCTTATCATTACCTGCCCAGCAGTAATCGTCATTCTTCTTATCTGTGTTTATTATGTAAATATAATTAAGAGAACCCTTGAGTATATGTAAGCTTCCCTGACACGAAGAAGGCCCTCAGCCGGCACTGTTTTCCTTGATTTATTCATCTATGGAGTTGCCTTAATCAGTCTTATTAGGCCA
>JANJGK010000046.1:994808-1079808 GCA_039081455.1 Macrobrachium rosenbergii | reverse complement strand
ATATATATATATATATATATATATATATATATATATATATATATATATATATATATATATATATATATATAATGTATATATATATAATTATAATATATATATATATATATATATATATATATATGTATATATATATATATATATATATATATATATATATATATATATATATATATATATATATATATATATAGTGTACATACTTCTTCTTCTTCTTCTTTTAACGTGCTTTTTTCCCATTTTTTTGTATGGGGTAAGCATGATGCCTTCTTTTGAAGGACTTTTGATTTGGCTTTGGGGTAGACCGTAGTCTCGATCGGCTGCCCTTCCTGACATCGCTTAGACCCCGGTAGCGTATGGTACATGCATCATACCAGAGCCAACTCCCTTTCTCCCAGCAGCGAGAAGTTGTTGCGCGGGTAAGTCGAGAGTTCGAGACGTGTGAGATGTTTGTTATGTTTTTAGATGTTGGAGTGGCTTTGTTTTGTGTGTGTATTTAGTCTGTAACACCCATTTGCTTTTTTTTAAGCAAACCTATCCGTTGATTATATACATAATCCCGGGGTGTCTACACGGATAGCAAAGGGTCCGCCCCTCTGATCAGTCGGCTGTGGATTTGAACCCGCGCCACAGACCTCTATGAAGTCCGAAGCTGCTGCTGTAACCGACTGTGCCATCGAGGCTCCATACATATTCATACATACATATATATATATATGTATATATATATATATATATATATATATATATATATATTATATATATATATATATATATATATATATATATATATATATATATATATATATATATATATATATATATATATATATATATGTATATATATATATATATATGTATATATATATATATATATATATATATATATATATATATATATATATATATATATATATATATATATATATATATATATATATATATATATATATATATATATATATATATATATATATATATATATATATATATATATATATATGACTATTTATCACATCACCGTGATTCATATACAATCAGAAAGCTACAAACGTCCTTTAATATCCAATTCACTCTACCTCGGAAATAATATATTTTCATTTATGTTACCGAAGGGGAATTTTTTAGTTGATAATAAGTCCACCGTCCCGTGGGGTCGAACCAGCGACGGACGAGGAATCAGGACTACAGTGACACACTAACGCAGTCGGAATGTTACCGAAGGGGAATTTTTTAGTTGATAATAAGTCCACCCCCGGCCGACTGCGTTAGTGTGTCACTGTAGTCCTGATTCCTCGTCCGTCGCTGGTTCGACCCCACGGGACAGTGGACTTATTATCAACTAAAAAATTCCCCTTCGGTAACATATATGAAAATATATTATTTCCGAGGTAGAGTGAATTGGATATTAAAGGACGTTTGTAGCTTTCTGATTATATATATATATATATATATATATATATATATATATATATATATATATATATATATATATATTAGAGAATATTGCAATTTGTGTTTAGGAAAGTGTAGAAAATCCCTTCATAGAAACAATGGCGATACAAGACAAGCTCTTTGTTAAGGTAACTGCACTGAAAGTGACAAAAGTCATCAAATCTTAAGTACAAAAGTTTCACCATATCTGTGGAAAAAAAGCTAAGAAATAAATGCATTTTAAGTATACTTTCAAATGGCAAACGAAGGGTAATGAGTTTAGTGGAAATGGAACCTATACTCGTATTTGTAGACTCTTATAGAATTTTCATGACTTGAAAGCATCTTATAGTTCTTAAAGTATAATGTGTATTTCATAAGATTATTTCTAATATTGAATGGGCGCAAATGCCTTAAAAAGATATTAGTTCATGTAATTAAAAACCAGTCTTTTATATGATAAGCTGGGGAATTCTCGATTTCAACAAAGTTATGCATGTTCTTTGAAACAGGAAAGGTGAGAAAAGTCATTATTATAGCTTCTATTTCATCAACAATTACAAAAAATTTGACATTTTCTGTGATAACTTTTCAGACACCAGATATATTCATGCCAGTTCAGTAAACAAGGATTCACAAGGAGGAAAGGAAATGGATTATTCGTTCAAAAAGAAGACTCAAAACGAGATGTTACAATTCGACTGAATCTTTTTAGACACTGCTACCTTCTGTGGCAAATATCACACACCAGGAGTTACGTTTGACAGCTTCAGAAAGCCACAGTCAGCAAAGGAATAGGAGGCTTTTTCATGAGTCAGGAATGATGTGACATGAAAAACTAAGTGTCAAAACTCATCAGGGGTTAAAAGACGGAAAATATGGATTTGGAAGAGAATTATAAGAAAGAGCTGGAAGATAAGGAAGGAAATATAAATATGCTGAAATAGAAAAAAACATTCAATGTATGTAACATTATCAAAGACAGGGAGTAAGCAAATGGCTATGAAATCTGTCTTACCATCACAATTTGAACCATTCTGTGCAAAACCAGGAGGACAAGAACAGGTTCGTCCATCTCCCTCGAAAGGTGGGTTGCATGAGCAGCTGTAACTCCCAACTGAGTTCCTGCATGTTGCTTGGGGGCTGCACTTCTCTTGGGTGCACTCATCGATGTCTGTTCGAGAGTAAATGAATAGTTTTGAGAAAAGAGGCATTGCGGAATGGTCTCGTTTGTTCTGAGATAGGGCAAGTAAAGCCATTTCAGGAGACCAAGAGAGCTTAGAATTTTTGTAAACCATGCATAGGGACATGGAATTAAAAATGTACTAGATAAAAACGATTAAATTTACATATATATATATGTATATATATATATATATATATATATATATATATATATATATATATATATATATATATATATATATATATATATATATATATATATATATATATATGACAAATAGCTACAAAACAATAACTGTCATGTTATCAGATAAGATATAAGATTTCTGTATTAAAGAAGGATAAATGTTCTTTGAAACATGAAAGGCAGTCGAAATAGTGACTTGGATTTCTATCTGTTTGATCCTATTATAGAAAGTTTCATTTCCTACTGGAAGGTCATAAGTTGGAAAATGATTATCTTTGAAGGGAGAAAGATCAATGATAAGATCTGACACAATATATCACCGAAAGTGTCATATTGCTTCTCAGGTTATGAAGAAGTGAGTGAGTACTCTGAAGACTGCACAATAAAGAAGTCCGGTTGGAGAGTGACTGTCAGAAACCGCCTCACAAAACCTGGACACCAGAATTTCGACCTACAGATTCAAGAGTTTTACACCTGCTATATTAATTTAGTATTTGTTTTGTGTAGATTTTAAGTGTTTCTCAAAATGATTTCCATATTTCTTGTGAAACAGATAAGTTGATGCAAAATGTTCTTCTTCTGCAACTCTGTTATGTTACTTTTTGCCCTTTTGTTTTGGCACTTTTATTGATTGTGGGATGTCAGTCAGAATATGAGCCCTGATTTCCCATATCGATGTGTTCATTCTACAGCCTAGCGGCCCCTGACTGCTACAGCAACAAAGGGAAATGGGATTAGAGTGATTCTTTTCTTGTGGAAAAGATGTATAATAAAAAGGACAATGATGAAAGAAAGGCCATATGAGCAAAATAATTATTTCTTCTAGTAGTAAACGACGGATTTATGCAAAGTGTGAAAGAATAGATGAAGAAAGGAACACAGTAATGAGTATTTATCTCTCACCTTTACAGCTCGAACCATTCCTAGCATAACCGTCGGAACAAAGACACTCGTACTCGTAGAACTTGTCTGTGCAAGTTTCATAATCACTGCAGCTGTGGCTTCCCTCCGAGCACTCATCTCCGGGGAAAAGTCACATTGTAATTAGAGAGTAGTCATTCCACATATTCCTTAAGACAAAACTCACATAGCAAGATGAGTAAATGAAGCACTATCTTGACTGATTGTGGTTACAAGAGGAATTCCTATCGCCAGTCAGTTAGACATTTTACATGACTGATCACCTATCTAAAAAGGGATTCATTTATTTACTGGTTCTGGATAGAAGCATTTCAGTGTCTTTCAATTAAGGTGTACAGAAAAATATACTGATATGTAAGAATTTCATTTTCGTTTTCTAGAGCATAAGTATTACTGACCTATTCCTCCAGTCTCTAACAAAGAGATGACTCCAGATATTTCCCGGTTAAGGGAAGATTCCAGTTCTTGTTGTCCTGGAAGGGAAAAATAATCCCATGAACACTTACCTGTCACTCTTATGGACTTTAAATTCTGTTCATACTTTTACATGTAATAATAATAATAATAATAATAATAATAATAATAATAATAATAATAATAATAATAATAATAATAATAATAATAATACAGGTTTTGTTAAACAAAATGGCAGTTTCAACAGCATTTATTTTATATTGTAATCACTCAATTCATCTTATCAATTGCTTTTCTTGTGCTGGAATGGTTGCAAGCAATTGACAGATATTCATATCCGATATGAATATCGGTCAATTGCTTGCAACCATTCCAGTACAAGAAAAGCAATTGATAAGACGAATTGAGCGTTTACTATATAAAATAAATGCTGTTGAAACTGCCATTTTGTTTAACAAAACCTGTAATAAAGAAGGTCTTTTTCCTAATTTTACAATAATAATAATGATAATAATAATACTACTACTACTACTACTACTACTAATAATAATAATAATAATAATAATAATAATAATAATAATAATAATACTTTATTTCAAATATGAATTCTATACAATAAATTTACAAACAAAAGTATTGGTGCCAAGAGGCTACAATTTTGATTCATTATTAAACAAACAAATTTATAGAAAAAAATACAATTATCACAACCAAGGTATGTATCTTACCAATAAACATAAAAAAAAAACTTGAAAAATGGTCATGCAACTGGACCTAAAAAGCAAGCGTAAATAAGCTCAATAACAACTATATTATTCCACATCTACATAACAAACGTAATGCACAAATCATTCAAAATATAAAACATAAAAAAGCAGTTTCATCTGTCAGTAGAGTATTCTGCGCCATTCATCATGCAATGTAAATAATAAAGAAGCATCACTGTCTTTTATCAATCTCTGCTTTAAACTAAATAGTGCTGCGTGGCGCCGGATAACACCAAGGCAGGGCAAACCCTGGCGTCACAAAAACATGTGAAGTACCATTACTTCGGGCGATCCCCTGGAGCCCCCTTGTTATATCATTATGACACACTCTTTGTCCTCCCAAAGTTTCTTGTGTGTAGTGAAACCATAGTGAAGAACAACAGATTGTCGTACAAAAAGTTTTGAATAATTGAACTTTAGTTTCATCATCACAGAAACTAAATTTTCTTATAAGCATATTCCCTCTCACACAGAGCTTCCGACGCGGTTGTTCAATATCTTCATTACTCTTATTGTTACTAGTAATTGTTGCCCAGTTACGAGAATGAATTTACAAATTGTAATCAGTCATTTTGCAATGAAACCCTTGGGCATTCCTGACTTTTGTTGTTATATGAAGGAATCAACATGCACGCAGTTTTGCTGGTGTTGTATAATATATCACGTTCTGTGGCAAAGTCTTCACAAATCTTCAGAAGTTTTTGAAATGCCCTAGCAGTGGTAGCGAGAATAACTAGATCATCCGCATAGCTAAAATTACTAAAAGCAACATCCCCGATGTGTCTAAGTAATATCAATTATTATTATTATTAAAGTAGTTTAACCAGACCACTGAGCTGACTTTCAGCTCTCATAGGGCTGGCCTAAGTAATATCAAAATCATGTACTATAGTACTAAATTAGCAAATACAAAACTTAGTAACATTTACTTTTCAATAATGACATAAGGAAATATTACACACGCAAAAAAAAACTCAGTAAACTGAGAATTGCGCAAAATCCCTTTCCGTTGAAGAACTTGCCTGCTAATGATATGTTTTTGAAGTATTCCAAGTCTTCCCTTCCAAGGCAGTCTTTTGTTTCCTGATGGATCTCTGAAATATATTGGATGTACTCAAGATAAAGAGTTTATATATATAAAAAAAGCCAAACGGTAGGAAGCTAATGCTATATTTCAGAGATCAACTGTATTCCTCTACTGGTAAGTATATGAGTGAAGCAACAATTACAGACAGGTGGTATTTATACCAAGGGTTCCCAGAAGACAGCCGTTACATTACTCCAGTTGATAACTTCTGAAACTTCTTAATCGCTGGTTGGGGGAAGATGTTATCTATAACATCTGAGTCCCACGCTCCTTCTAAGAGGTTCATCGTATTTCTTTGTTGGATCTCCAGATTCTACTTTTTGGCTTTTGAACAGATAGCTGTGCTATAAATTATAGGTGACAAATTCCAGTTTATCTTGTGGTTATGGTTGTTTATTTGGTTAACAACAGATGAGCTCTGATGGTCATACCGTAATGACCTTTTATTTTGTATTAATCTCTGGGTGAGTGATTTACCAGTAAAACCGACATACGATTTGTCACAGTCAAGGCAAGGGATTTCGTATACTCCTGAGTCTTTGGGGACTGGCTTTCGTTGGACGTTAATCAGGGCTTTAGCTAAGATATTTGGGTACGTAAAAGCAAAAGGGTTAGAATTTCCAAGTGCCTGTGTTAACGACTTAATCCTGTCCAGGTGTGGATTTTGATTTTATTGTTGGGCATCTCTCTAGTCTTGTTTTGAGGGGGACGGTAGAAGATTATGTTAGCTTCATGGATCGCTTTCTCAATTTTATGGCCAGGGTACTTTAAAGATGACAGCTCCCTACAGATTAGTTCAATTTCCTTTTCCAGGAAACCCGGGGAGCAAATCCGTACGGCTCTTAAGATTAAATTGCTGGCCACGCCGATCTTGATAAAAAATGTCATGATAACTAAAATACTGAATGTATGAAAGTGAAAATGTTGGTTTTCTCTATATGGTAAATTTGTATTTTGTCATGTCTCTCATTATTAAAACATCCAGAAAAGGAATTTTGTTGTCAGTTTCCCTCTCAACTTTGAATGTCATGCTGGGCACTAATGCATTTAGGTTTGAAGGAAATTCTTTGAAACCGTCTCACCTATCATCCCAAAATCTTAATATATCATCTACATATCTCATTCACAGCATATCTTCAGGCTTTATTGCATTTATTATTACAGTTTCAAAATATTCCATGTATAGGTTGGCTAAAACAGGACTTAAAGAACTGTCCATGCTGCACCCGAATTTTTGTCTATGAATGGCTCCCCTAATGAAAAGACGTTGTTTAATACACACAATTAAACTAAATTATCTTATCTAGGGCTGGTGGGAAATGATCTGAATAGGGGTCTAATTTTTCCCTCAAGAACTGTAGAACATCTTGTACTGGTATTTTTGTGAATAGGGAATCTACATCTAAGCTTAAAAGTTTTATGTTGTGAGGTGGAATATGTGCTTCTTTGAATTTGTAACAGGAATCCTCAGAATATTTAATGTGACTGGGAGAAAATTTGCTTAAGAGTGGGGAAAGGAGGCCTGCTAACCACTTAAAAATTTTATAATTGAAAGCTCTGGCACATGAGATAATAGGTCTGAATGTGAGTTTTGGGAAGGCCATAAAAGTAGGATAATTTTTGGTTAATGACTTCAAATTTCTCCAGTATTTCAATGATCTTTTAGTCTTTGAAGTACGGTATGGCCAACAGGGCTCAGCTATTTTTAACCACATAAACAACCATAACCAGAGGATAAACTGGAATTTGTCATGTATAATTTACAGCAGTAACTATCGGATTAAAAGCCAGATGGTAAAATCAGCACTGATTAAACTAAGAAATGTGATGAACCTCTCAAAAGGATCGTGGGACTCGGATATTATAGATAAAATCTCCCTCCAACCAGCAATTAAGAAGACTATGCTATCAACTGGAGTGATGTAACTGCTGACTTCTGAAACTCTTGGTATAAATACCGCCTGGCTATAATTGCTTCTTTACTCATATATACTTGCCTGCAGAGGGAGACAGTTGATCTCTGAAATATAACATTAACTTTCAACCTTTGGGCATTTTTATGGTCTCCTTTTACTAGATATAATTTTGTTTAAAGAGAAAATATTTTACAGTCATATATAAATAAATGAATAAATAAATAAATAAATAAATAAATAAATAAATATATATATATATATATATATATATATATATATATATATATATATATATATTTACATACATATAAATGTATACATACATACATATATATATATATATATATATATATATATATATATATATATATATATATATATATATATATATATATATATATATATATATATATATATACATTCATACATACATACAAATATATATATATATATATATATATATATATATATATATATATATATATATATATATACACACACACATTCATACATACATACATACATACAAATATATATACTGTATATATATATATATATATATATATATATATATATATATATATATATATATATATATATATGTCATGATTATAAATTTTTCTGCCATGATATTTTGATAAACCTACTTTGTAAGAGACCTTGTTGTCATTCAGTATCAATAAATATAACGTTGACTATTATCTCTGATATATTTACCACAGAAAATGCCAAGAGTTTGGCATCACCAGTTGGAACCGTTTTCTACAACTGACAGAATTTGACTTTCAGAAAAGAGTGAGGAACACTGCAGAAGCTTTGCAGTTACCTTCTAATGTCTCCAGTTTTTCACAAATACCCGGAAAGAGAAATATAATCTCCTTTACATGATGCTTCAGTCATCAGGCAGACTCAGATCCACTAAGTATGAAGACTATATAACAAAAATCTTTATACTATGATTGTATGAGCATTGTCTTCCTATAGCACTGGAGTGGACCTATAGCACTGGAGTGGAAAGGAGGTTCATATCTGTCTCTTAAGGTGCAGCGCCATAGTTATTTATATATCAACAAAACCAGATCGCATCATATGCTGCTAACCTGTACATTATTCCTAATACTTGAAACGCCCTCTGCAAGGAATGATAAGCATTCTTTCCCACTTACTTGCATTTACAGGCACACACCCACGTACATACACAACATGTGAGTAATGAATATACTACCACTGGTTGTATATTAAATGTTGCATTGGAATTCTTTTTAAAAAAATGAGAGTGAAAATATGTATGACAGAGTCTTTAGAGAGTCCAGCTACTCCTAAACATTTTTTTTTATTATAAAGACCTTACATGATCCTGCCATAACCTCTGGAGAAAAGACTTACTTTGTAAAGAGTCCTGGTTGTCTTTCGTTGTACCTAGAGCAAACAAAATAATAAACAAAAGCTTATAAAGTTTGTAGTTTATTATCACTTCGGAATACTGATCAGTATACCATTAAAGTTAACTTATGGAAGACATTAGTTTCTTCATTATTTACGAATCAGTTCAAAGTACAGACATTATGCTTTTAGAAAGACAACTACAAATATCATGGAGATAAAAATACCTTTCAGGTGTTCCATCTCGTGGTGAAGTTCTGGAAAGGGAAAATCAATATTCTTTTACATGGCAACATAATCAAAGGAGACTGAGTTCAAATAGAAATGTGACTGAATGGAGTAAATGTGCCACTTCAAAACTCATGGTACTGATTATGTGCTTATAGAGATACTAGAGTATAATGTGTCAATCAAAGTTTACTGTCTATGTGACCTCCTCTTAGGAATTCTTAGTAGGAAAAACTTGGCTTAAGAAGTATCAAGCTGACACGTAGCTGATATTAAATTAACCAGCCTCTTGACTTAATTTACTTGATTATTTCAGCAAAAAACTCTGCTATAGTCAAACACAAACTTTGAAAAAATACATAAAAATTACCTTGAAGATTGTTTTCGACATGTTCAAGTTTCTCCTGCACTTCTGAAAATATAAACAATTGTTTTGAGAACTTTAGTCTTTCTTCTGAAAACACGAGGCTCACATTCACTGTAACTTGATTCATTTTGTGAAGCATAGAAACTCATGAAGTATATGAATTTGTTATGAGGCAGAACATAAATTTTTGGAATTAGACTATATAAAAATTACCTTTTCCTGATTCCCTTGCATTTTTGGAAATATGAATCATTGTTTTTAAAAAGCTGGTCTTTATTTTTAAAACTATGGAATGTGAATAACGGGGAGACACGAATAAACTCCCGTAACCCAAAATCATAATAAAGGAGAGAGTGTACAAAGGTTCATCTGCATTCATTAGCTTTATAGTGAGGAACAAACCTCAAGCAATCTCGACTTACTATGGTCTTTCTCTTCATCTGCTGTTCACCTGTGTAAGCGACAAGAGGGAACTACCCACTGGAGAAGGACACAAAAAACATAGATTGAAAACAAACGAATGAAAACTGAAATCAATTAAAGCAAAAGCAGAAAGCAAAGGTAAGTGTGCTTCAAAAATATATGTCAACTTTTTTTAAAGTAACGAAAACCAGCATAAGAAAAACTGCTATGAAGATCATTTCACATCCTGATACTTCAAGGATCAGAAGGCTCCTGGTATTGGGATGTGTGACAACATAACACTGCGACAGAGTGGTGATGTGGAAGTTCTGTAAAGAAAGCAACTCACACACACTGACTTTTGGGGTGGAGAGACTGAGGGAACTATAACTGAGGTTCCCTGAGGAAAATGAAATTGCATCTTCCAGTGAATGGTGAAGATCCTGGAAAGCTTCGGATACTAACATAGGAAAACTATAAAATAGCAGCAGAGTCCAACATCTGAAACAGGTGATACTGATGATACCATCTCGGCATTTGTAGACAACTTTAAGAGTAAAATACTAAGTTTTGTGGAAAAGTAGAAAAGAATTTTTCAAACCTGAAAAAAACACGAAGTAGTAGGCTCCAAACACCATGATAGGAGAAGAAATATCGGGCTATATCAGAGAAGAAAGATCTGAAGTAGCCTAATGAACAAAACCTTCGTTTTCTGGCAGCTTAAGACGAAAAGCTTTTAACTACTTTGGGAAAGAACACTATGAGTTGAAGATAACACCAAGTATTGTCTGATGGTCCTGACTATTCAATGCAGTCTTGACCATACAAGCAGAAAAATGGAGTTAGCAGGTACCTAGTACAAAATAGGCTAATGACAGTCTTCTTATCAGCGAAGTTTAGCCTTAATAGCTGCACCACAGGCTGGTCCTATTGGATGGCTGAAACACCATATATAATCAGACCCAGTGCATTATTAGAATCTTGGCAGAAACATCTGTCCACTGAAGACAATAAGAAAACAGAGTTCCAGGCTGACCCACTATGTAAATAAGAGAAATTAGCATAAATACCCTAAAACATAACAAGAATGGTATCAGTATCAGTTTGTTTGTCAAATACTATAGGATTCTCTACAAACCTAACAGTTTGTCAAATACTATAGGATTCTCTACAAACCTAACAGTTTGTCAAATACTATAGGATTCTCTACAAACCTAACAGTTTGTCAAATACTATAGGATTCTCTACAAACCTAACAGTTTGTCAAATACTATAGGATTCTCTACAAACCTAACAGTTTGTCAAATACTATAGGATTCTCTACAAACCTAACAGTTTGTCAAATACTATAGGATTCTCTACAAACCTAACAGTTTGTCAAATACTATAGGATTCTCTACAAACCTAACAGTCATGTTCACTATTCTCTTGCTAATAACGGAAAAGCCTTGTTCTGCAGCAAAGAGCCATGCCCTGTGCTTGAGCTGTGCTGTGGCTGTAACCTAAGGAGACGCAAGCAAATCCTGAAGCTAAGAATTATCTATTAGTCTTAGACTCTTAGTTCCAGGTCTTGCTTATAGGTATGACACTGAGGGTTGTTAGGTCGTCTTGGGTCATTGAGTATATGAGGAAAACATTATGAACTTCTTTTCATGAAATTAAGCTGAAAGCCAGAGATTAGTTGCATATTGCTAGAGTTAATAATAAAAAATTAACCTCCACTGTAATACAAAATAAAATATTCAGCGTATAATCAACAATGAATCAAGTTCATTTCACACACAAGATTTTATGCCAACAAGAAATTGTAATGACACTAAAAATCAATTTGGAAAAAAAACATTCCAGAAAGAAGTAAGTCGATATGGTGGAGCCAGTTCACCAGGCAAAGAAAAACAAGCCTTCCAAGAGTCCCCCTTCATTCTACCAGGGGAGAGAGAGAGAGAGAGAGAGAGAGAGAGAGAGAGAGAGAGAGAGAGAGAGAGAGAGAGAGAGAGAGAGAGAGAGCAGCAACGATGAATTCCGAACAGGAAAGTAAGAAAACATTGAAAATGTAAAAGCCCAGATTCAAGGGAAGACATTTCCTGTACAGATAAAGAACCAGACTTATCTCTCTAATCACCCTTCCCAGACACACTCTTGGACAGAAAGGCAAATGAAGCCCAACATGAAAGTGTGCTTGAATAAATGGCAACGTACCCAGGAGGACTGTGAAGTGAGGTAGGTGAAAATTAAAATGAATAAACATCATGAATAGCTTAAGACTTAGTTATGACAACAAATGGCTTATTTTATCTTTAAAGAACAAAAGAAAAGATGTGACTATGTCGAGATTATGTATCACAAAAAAGATATGAAAACTTGAACATGAATCACTGCATTACCCTTCAGTTGGCTCAAGGCTGCATCTAGCTTCTCCAGTACTTCTTCCATCTTGATGAAGAGAAGATTCTCCCAGTCCTGGCAATGGGCTAAATTCCCCACTGTCAGGACGAGACTAAGAGTTAAAATTGCAGTCCTCATCTGTGCAGAATAGACCAACTGATTGGCTTTCCCTTTTAGCCCTGGGTCTTTATATACCCAGTTCTCATGATACATTAATCAGATATGTGACTCGACCCACTGTTCAAGGACGCTGTGTCTTTCTTTAGGCCACAGTTCAAGAGAATAACTGATAGACAGATCGCAGGGAATGCATGACGCCGGTTCTGTTATCATGGCCTGATGAGGTGTGTAAGTGCTTTACGGGGTCGTGATAAGACTTACCGAATGCCACTTGTGAGGCAACTGCTTTGTTGCTCCTCGATTTTGTGCAATAAAGGAAAACGAATAAAGATGCATTTTATCTTACAGAAGTGGCAATGCCATCATAAGAGGGAAAGCAGAGATAATAATGGAGATAATGAGCTTCAGAGTTTAAATAATTTACGATAAAGATTCACTTGCTCTCCTTCTCCAGATATTGAGGCCTTGTCATAAACCTCTTAGCCAGTTAATTGTTGAGAGAGAGAGAGAGAGAGAGAGAGAGAGAGAGAGAGAGAGAGAGAGAGAGAGAGAGAGAGAGAGAGAGAGAGAGAGAGAAACTCCATTGAAAAACTACCACAGATCACAGTAAACAGTTGATTTCAAAGATCTAAAACATATAAAGAGGGAGAGATAATCAGTGTTCAGTGGCGATATCAATGTTATCTCTCACATACACAAACTGAGATATTCTCTCTCTCTCTCCCTCTCTCTCCACACACACACAAATATATGTATAACTGAATCATGAAAATATGGAACGTGATGAATATACAAATAAAGATAAAATCCACGAAGGAAACGGAAACACTGGAGTGCTGCGAGGCCTTTCGACACTAGTCCTTTACTTAGCCGTCTGCTAAGTAAAGGACTAGTGTCGAATTTCCTCGCAGCACTCCAGTGTTTCCGTTTCCTTCGTGGATTTTATCTTTATTTACACAAATATATATATATATATATATATATATATATATATATATATATATATATATATATATATATATATATATATATATATATATATATATATATATATATATATATATATATATATATATATAAATTAGGATTTGACCAGGGAAAATGCTTACCATGAACCAGTTATAGACTCTAAATGAATGATTTCGTTACCTACCTCTATTTTTGTATTACATCTAACTGCTGTGGGTCCAGGAAATCATAAAAAAAAACAGGGAAAAATGGGGGATTTTATCTGAGCTGAGGGCTCTACTCACAAGGTATTTGTAAATAAACACGTTGGGGTAAGTTTACGTGTATCTACATGAAATGAAATATCAGAAGAGGAAATGAACTAACCAGGCATGCAAGGTCTGAGAGGTTAATTATAACTAGGAAAACTTGAAATTACATCTGTCGGTGTAACGATGCTGACACAAGGCACAGCCAAGAGATATTTCCACGGCTAACAGACTCTCTGTAAAGAGAGAGTTTCACGAATTGAAAACCAGTAAGAACGCAATAAAATATACATAGGACAAGGCGAGCACAGAGGGTGCCGCGGAGCCTTGAACTCACGATTTTATGTAATTATTTAAACACAGGCATTTACGTAACACTGACCTAACAAGGCAAGGTTGATATGGGAATACTGGCACTTACAAATGGAAATAATTCGAGAATTAGAACAGTGTGACTGACATGGTAGAAATTTTGCAACAGATCACTTTACCTTGTAGAAAAGGTGGCTTCAGCGAGAAATGGCGGCGGAGTGAGGTCTGGGTTTTCACCCGTAAAAACACTGAGGGTCCCTATGAGATAAGGGCCATGTGGTAGGAGATGCGTCTTGCTAGCGTCCAGCGGTGTGTGTGTGTCCCCCTCACGTCCTACAGTGTGTCTCACGTTGTTTCCTTGATCCATCCCTTATATAACGTTGGTCAAGGGCAGGAGGATAGCCCCAGGTAGATGGGGTTTGGTTTCACCTATGACTAAGTTCCAGGTGCAGTCCTGCTGTCCACTCCTCTTAATCTTCTCGGCTCTGCCGTGTCTGTAAACAGAAGTCTCCCGCAGTCATTTGTTCCAGAAGAGAAAGTTGAAAGATGATTAAAAAATTTAGATTAAGGGAAGGGCTTATATTCCTTTCGCGCTTCCTTGTCAGGCAGTGACCAAAATGTACGGTTGTATTTCAAGCATTAAGTGAAGCATTGGTGGCTGAGATTCTTGGGAAATTATAATTTTATATATATATATATATATATATATATATATATATATATATATATATATATATATATATATATATATATATATATATATATATTGCAGAGGGAAGTTTCGTTCCAAGTAACCTCACCCATTTTACCATAATAATGTAACCAATGGAGAATACAATTCATTTTAGTTATTTCTTAAATAGAAAGAGCTGAGGGTTTCATTTGCCCCTTCACCAATTCTCTTCTTTCCCTATATGGATAAGCCTGCTCCTCTTTCTCTGTCCAAAATGACTGCCTAAGATTCTGATTTCTAGGTGTGGCTTCCAAAGATGCAAATTCCTCACCGTTGTCGGACAACCGGAAATGGAGGAGCCAAAAAGATTAAGTCTGGCTGCCCTGCCTTGCTGGAATGCCCCAAGTGCATAATGCTACAGAACACAAGGGGGAGATTGATCTTTGCGCCACCTACCTGAATGCCAAGGGGTAATTCCCTGAGGTTATAAATGGACCATGAAACAGCAGTCAGAGAGAAAGAAGTGCCCAGAACTCCACCAAAGACAGATGTCCTAATTTCTCCACGTGTTTGGCCGCGAGGTTCGGACGAAATTAGAGCCACCCCTCTACAGCATAGGCTAAAATTGATATGGACAAAAACAAAAGCAATTCAGAACAGGTACTTATTTAAGTTTCTCTCTGAGTATTTAATATTTTGTGTGGCCTCCATCTGCCTGTACCACAGCCTGCATTCTTGAGGGGTATGATTTCAGCAAATCGCAAAAAAGCTGAGACTCAAACTCCATTTCCCTGAGCACTTCAGCCACCTCTCTTCGCAAGTCATTGAGGCTTGGTATACCATCATAGTTCACTGTGCTCGCTTCAACACGATCCTTTAAGATACTACCAATGTTTTCACGCACATTAAGGTCAGGGGAGCTACCTGGAAACTCACTTGATGAGAAGAAATCGATACCACTGTTTCGAAGCAGCTCCTGTGTCTGAAGAGCCTTGAAACATGGTGCCTTATCATGCAAAAATGTGGCTTCTTCAACAGATAACGGATTTTCAGGATCTTTGAGGAAAGGAAATACTCCACCAGTAAGCTTCTCTGAAGTATTCGCCATTCCATGACTGTTCTTTTTCTTTGATGATCCACATTAGCCGTTTGGCTGTGAAACAGAGAAAAATTCCCAAGCATTCAGGAAATTTCACAACTTGGCAATAGCGTACGTCATCGCTGATATCATTCAACTTTGCAGCCCAAATGATATAATTTTTATGATTTGGCTCCCTGACTGTGTAAATGAAGAATTCATCTGATGCGGCAACATGGAGAAAGTCAGCTTCATCCCAATCTTTAAGTAATGAACCACAAAACCATGCACAGTCTTCTCTCTGTTGCTGAGTGATGTTGGGCTTGCTGACAACATGAAATGGCCTGATACCAGATTTTATTCAACTCACGATATACAGCACTATAACTTCTCTTCTTTCCCCTTTTTGTTTCTAGTTCAAGCACCAATTTACATAAAGACTTTCTTGGTCTACCCACTGCCTCAGCTATGATGTCTTTTGACTCCTGAGTAAGGACTTCAGGCCTTCCAAGATTATCACTCTTTTCGCGATGACAGTCATATGGATTTTTGTTCCAGATTCTTTTAACAAAGGATTCATCTCTTTTAATGTATTTAGCTAACCAGGAATGTGAAATGAGGGATGCGCCAGCATCCCTGGCCTCTCTGAAGGTATAGCCCGGATTCGGTCAATCCATTTGATTTCCTCCGAGTTGTTAGCCATGGCTGTATCTAACTACGTCACTCAGTCTGAAAATACAAGAAATTTAAAATGAAAAATAGCTTAATAGGAACTTAAAATAATGTACTTGGAGATAGGCTATAGCAAAAAACTTCATAACTTTCCATTTGTTCTGTTGAAGGGGGGGGGGGGGGGCTCTAATTTCGAAACACCCGGTACCTTAGTTTAACCAGACCGCTGAATTGATTAACAGCTCTCCTAGGGCTGGCCCGAAGGATTAGACCTAAGAACCAACTGGTTACCCAGCAACGGGACCTACAGTTTATTGTGGGATCAGAACCACATTATACCGAGAAATGAATTTCTATCACCAGAAATAAAGTCCTCTAATTCTTCATTGGCTAGCCGGAGACTCAAACTCAGGTCTAGCAGAGTGCTAGCCGAGAACTCTACCAACTCGTCCAACAAGGAACTTAAGTGATTAAAGTAGTTTACTTCTTTAAAGCGAACGCACTCAACTCTTGTTTGTTTTCTGCATTATGCAAAGAAAGTGATTCCGTATTTGAAACACTCTTATTGCAGTCACACTTAAGGTGGCTTTCCAAAGGGAAAGTACTGAATAGAGTTTTCGTACTGTGTGAAGAAATGCAGCCATTTCTGCTAGACACTAAGCCACACATCCAAGCAAAATTCTCTGATGTCCGTTTTCTTATATGCCTGTCATTGTTGGTAGACATATTTGAGTCCATGAATTCCCTCAATTTGTCGTTGCAAGGAAAAGAGACCACAGTGCTCTGTTGCCATGAAAAAATGACTGCTTTCGAAATGAAGCTCTAACTGTGGCTCTCTAAGCCAGAGAAGAATAATTTTGCCCCATTTCCACAATTAAATAAAGATACTGATGAGAATGAGCTTAACGTCGAAGACGATATCATTGAGTTGATGAAACAACTTGCATCATTTCTTAGTGAAGAAATAACTCATTATTTTCCTAACCTACAAAATTTTGAAAAATACTATCAGTTTATCAACAACCCATTTGAACTCTCCATTAATGATCTGCTTTCGGAGGATTATTCAACACAAGAACAATTTATTGAGTTGATCAATGAGACAGGTACAAAACATATTTTCCCGAAATGTGCTGTGGTGGTTTTTGGATCTATCCCGGTGTTGCGATGACGGCTCTAAAAGTGCCGATTCCATTTGCAACCACCTATGAGTGTGAGTCAGCTTTTCTACACTACTTGCCATCAAAACAAAGTCCTGAAACAGATTAGAAGCAACAAATGATATGAGAGTTGCTCTGGCCAAAACAAAGCCAAATCTAGGAGAAATAGTTCAGGCAAAGCAAATGCACCCATCCCACTGAACATACGTTTGATAGCTAAGGTTGCCATTTTCTGATTATATATGTTTTGGCCAAAAAACGTTTTTGTTCCATATAGGTTGCATTTTCTTATTAATTAATTGGTTGTCAAATAAAAAAGAAGTTTTTGTTTCAGAAGATTAAGGTTTTCATTTTTTTTAATATGTAATCTGGTTTCCAAAAAAATAGTTTTGTTCTTTCATTACCTTAATGTTACCATTTTCTGAATATATGATTTTTGATAAAAATGTGTTGTTTCAATAACCGTACAGTATATTGTGTAATGTTAATGAAATTAATTTACAAAAGGTCCGCCCAGCAATCTAAAACTTGTAAAGAGACCGCCACGCAAAAAAATCTCACAATAGTTTGAGAACCACTGATTTACAGGCTGAAGAAAAAAGATAATAAGAATAGAGAAGACTCTGTATAAATTAAATGCCGTGGAAACAGCTACTACTACTATTAGTGTTATTATTCAGAAGATGAACCTTATTCATATGGAACAATCCCACCAAAGGGGCCACTGACTTAAAATTCAACCTGCTAAAGAATATGGTGTTCTTTTAGAAGAAGTAACAGAAGGTAATAGGAAATTCAGAAAGAATAGATCAGTTGTCAGAGAAAGGAAAAATAAGCTAGCACACTGATAAATAAATAGATAAGAATGTAAGTAAATTATTGAAATACAAGGAGAATTGTTTTAGAGTAATAGCTATCCCACCACTGCCACTCTAAAGTATACTACAGAAATAGTTATTATTATAATTATTATTACTATTATTATTATTATTGTTGTTGTTGTTGTTGTTGCTTTTGTTGTTGTCACTGTATTTCAAAGGTGTAAGTAACTGTTCCCTCTTAGCAAGTTGTACCTATATTTTCTACCTGCATATGGTCACTGGCAGAAAATGATTTGTAACTTATTATTAATATCAATGATGTCATTACTATTATTATTGTTATCACTAGTGTCAGCACTGCTTGGGTGTAACATTCCGTTATCGCTTCTTTAATCTCTATTATCTAAATTTTTGTTCTGTTTTGTGCTATCTGCACTGGGCATATCTTAATACGGCCTTGGGCTGAACCACAGGATGCTAATATTATTATTATTATTATTATTATTATTATTATTATTATTATTATTATTATTATTATTATTATTATTATTATTACTCATAAAATCAAATAAGAGCATGAGCGCAAAAATGGTGAAGAAATACAAAGGAGAGCTTTCGAGAAATTGCTCGATGCTCCTTATAAGGTCAGACTGAGAAGGAGAATTGAGCAGAATCCCGAAAGATCTCGTTTATATACAGTATATGTTTTTAATATGCATTTGCACTTACACAACTTTGGATTTCTTCACCATTATCATTATTATTATTTTGAATTTGCCAACAGGTACATTTTCTAGCCTATGTACGCAATGCCAACGATGATTCCTCGAAATGCAAGTCAACAAATCGATAGACAGAACTCCCTACACGCCCAGTTCACTTCAACTCCCCCCCCAAAAAAGTCACCATCAGAACCTTCCTACTTGGCGGCGCAAGCGGAGTTCCTCATGACCCGGACTCGTCACCCTCTACCGGATCCTGCCCTACAAGCTACAAAAGGACCTGCTCTGGGACTGGACACACCAGACAACGATCGGAGACTGATCAAGAGAGGTCCTTCAGTACACCGCATCAACAACAACAGCAGCATGAAGTTGGTAAGTGTAAATCTGCCAGTGTTATTCGAGAATCCTTTTGCCTTTCTCTTGTGAGGAAGGATAGAAAGAGATGTCTTTTTGTGATCCTCGAACAATATCAGAAGGTAAATGTGTAACAAGACCGCCAAAGTAACTTGTATATGCTACAATTCGAAGTTAAGATATGACTCGTGGGACTGGAAGAAAAGGTTTGAATTGGACAGTCAACTTATTAGGTATAATTTTGATTAGAAATCAAATCTACATGTAAAAACCGATCTTTTGGAGGACTTTGCAACCAGATTTCAGACTGGCCCTTTTCTACATAATCCAATTTATTCTAATTTTTCGTAATTTGTTTTTGAATATGTAGTGCACAATTTTTGTTGATGTTTACATTCCGAAGTTAACTCGGGAGTCACAAATTATACTATTTTCACCGTATTTTTCAATCATGCAGTATTATAAAGAATTACTTTGGATGCTAGAAAGTTAAAAAAGAAGTTAAAATTTAGATTCGTGAGAAAAATTCAAAATTTTGTAATTTTTCCACGCTTTGAAAGTTGTGAACTTGGAGACAATTTCGCACGAGTGGCGTCGGACATTGGAATTTCACGAAGTAAACAAAGCACACCACCATCTGTTGACAAAAATGCATACTAAACATTTTATATGGGGAGAGGGAATATAGAAAATGGGAATTCATCCTTCATCAAAAAAACTTAAATCGGGAAGATAGAAAGAAATAAGGAGGATTGCATTACGAGTATGAATGAGTGTTCTAGTGATTGTAAGAAGAACACATGGTAATCACGAGAATACTCGGGATAATTAGGGAATGGGTTAAAGGAACAGGTTCTTCTTCTTTCTCGTGTTCTTCTGTTCTTTGTAAAGATTCTTACTGGAAGAATAGGCATGCAGAGCAAAATCTGAATTGTGACCCTGTCTGTTCATATCTATGAATGTTCGTAAGTAGGGTGGTAGCTGTACTGTAGAGCCTTTTTGTACCCTGGAGGTGAAACAGGTAGACATCCTAAAGTGTTGTGTTCATTGCTGATGCTATAATTCTAGAAGTGTTAAAGATACTCTGGCTTCTTCGATGTTGCATTCAGTTTTTATGCTGTTAATGTTGTCTGCTGCCTCGGGGGATTTCCGCCAGACCCACACAATGGCCTCAAGGTTCAGCGGGTTCCCTGTGAGCCCCTATGGAGGAGAAAGGCCTCTTCTGTGGTTGGAGTTCTTCATTTCATGTCCCTGGATAGCTAAATACATTAAAAGAGATGAATCCTTTGTTAAAAGAAACTGGAACAAAAATCCACATGACTGTCATCGCGAAGAGTGATAGTCTTGGAAGGCCTGAAGTCCTTTCCCATGAGTCAAAAGACATCACAGCTGAGGCAGTGGGTAGATCAAGAAAGTCTATGTGTAAAGTGCCGCTTGAACTAGAAACAAAAAGGGGAAAGAAGAGAAGTTATAGTGCTGTATATCATGAGTTGAAAAAATCTGTTATCAAGCCTTTTCATGTTATCAGCAAGCCCAACATCAACTCAGCAACAGAGAGAAGACCATGCATGGTTTTGTGGTTCATTTCTTAAAGATTGGGATGAAGCTGACTCCATGTTGCCGCATTCGATGAATTCTTCATTTACACAGTCAGGAAGCCAAATCATAAAAATGACATCACTTGGGCTGCAAAGTTGGATGATATCAGCGATGTCGTGCGCTATCGCCAAGTTGTGAAATTTCCTGAATGTTTGGGAATTTTTCTCTGTTTCACAGCCAAGCGGTTATTGTGGATCATCAAAGAAAAAGAACAGTCATGGAATGGCGAATACTTCAGAGAAACTGTGCTTACTGGTGGAGTATTTCCTTTCCTCAAAGATCCTGAAAATCCGTTATCTGCTGAAGAAGCCACATTTTTGCATGATAAGGCACCATGTTTCAGGGCTCTTCAGACACAGGAGCTGCTTCGAAACAGTGGTATTGATTTCTTCTCGTCAAGTGAATTTCCAGGTAGCTCCCCTGACCTTAATGTGTTTGAAAACACTGGTAGTATCTCAAAGGATCGTGTTGAAGCATGCACAGTGAACTATGATGGTATACCAAGCCTCGACGACCTACGAAGAGAGGTGACCAAAGTGCTCAGGGGAAATGGAGTTTGAGTCTCAGCTTTTTTGCGATTTCCTGAAATCATACCCCTCAAGAATGCACGACGCTGTGGTACAGGTAGATGGAGGCCACACAAATATTAAGTACTCAGAGAGATTCTTAAATAAATGCCTGTTCTGAATTACCTTTGTTCTTGTCCATATCAATTTTAGTTTATGCTGTGGGGGGGGGGGCTCTAATTTCGAAACACCCTGTATATAATATGTATGTATGTATGTATATATATATATATATATATATATATATATATATATATATCACATTACCACAGGTGAAAATAAAGTCGAAACCAGTCAGGACCTACACCCTGTCTCTTATTTTTCACCTGTGGTAATGTGTGATAAATGAATCACGTACAAAAGTGATTATGATCATATATATATATATATATATATATATATATATATATATATATATATATATATATATATATATATATATATATATATATATATATATATATATATATACATATACGCATACATACATATATATACACACACACACATATATATATATATATTATATACATATATATATATATATATATATATATATATATATATATATATATAAATATAAGAAAAGAGGTTTTTTTAATATTAAGCTTAATATTAAAGGAGGGTTTACACACAGCAGGATGATCGGGTGCTTAGTAACTTTGTGAAAACTCTTCCAGGAAGTTGAAAGAGTCGTTATGTCCGGAGCTCTGCCTTTGAATGCGACAGTTTCCAAAGCAGGAAAGCGGAAGCGCAACTAAGCTAAACCCTCTCTCTTTATTATCACTGTTAGGCCAAGTTGTAGGTCGCGATTTCCACACAACTGCTCACTGAATAGAGTCAGTATTTTCGTTTAGGAATACTTATCCTTTACATCGGATGATTTCAACCTTAAAGTTTCCAAATTCATTTTGGGAAAAGGCAGAGGTGAAATCTAATATGAATATCAGGGAGTCTAAATGAGATCTCTTATACTGTCCCAATTTCTGTATACTGGATGATGCATTCAAGGATTACTCTAAACACATATCTTGCAGGTTTTCGACCGACAAACTTGTCATATAATGCACAGCAGAAGCAGTTCTTTCGTAATTCAGTAAATGAAATAAAAGTCGGTTGTAATAATATTTTGGAAAAGAAAACCTTTCTATTAACACATGGTTCCAACTGTCTGGGCGATGCTAGGCCAAGAAGAATTTCAATCCAAGGCGAACAGCAAACCAGGTCAATTATATTTCTCCCTAAAGATCTAAACGGCTCTGATACCTAATCTCCTGACCGAGAGCAGCTTCATAAAGGAAGAGTGAAATTCTAATGATATTCATGAATGTCATTTACATGCAAAGGGGACAGTCGCTAGTTCGCTGCCTATCCAGATGGAGATGGAACAACGCTGACAGCTTTTCTCAGAGATTAGCTCCATGGAGGAACTCTAATTCGGTTGGAGGATAATGCGTTGGGCTATAAATACATTGGACCCACTTAAGACCTCAACTGCATTAGACTTTCTTGGAGAATTATGACGTTTCCCAAGTGATGGAGCGGAAGTCAAAATTGATGTTTCAGCTGAAGAGAATTTAATTCCGTTATAATGCATTTAGTTGTCAAGGGACAATACATTAATGGTCTAGTGTTTAACTGCTGCAACATTCAGAATAAATCTAATAGGATAAAGCGAATATCCCAAGACATAACAAGATGACTTATATCAAGGAACAATCCCTCATTTCAAGAAGTAATTCGGATAAGAAGAAAGGTTATTTTATAGGCATATAATATCCATTCTGAAGCAAGTTTGAGTTGATACGGAAACATAACACTGCAGCTAACATAAAGGAGGCTGAGGTTTCTTGATTTGCTACTCACGGAGACACTTGGCTCTTGCGATGTATTTAGGAAGACACAGAAATTGGGGCGTAATATCTAAGATATCCCTAAAGAAGCTTTCATCATGGAACTTTTCCTATCCCTGAATAGTTTTGCGAGTTAATTTTCCCTTTTGCAACAGATGATTTAAAAGCTAATCAGTTCAAAATACGGATAAACACAGAACTTGCATTTTACTGTAAAAAATTTTTCTCTCTCTCTTAGTTCCTCGTTGGACGAGTTGGTAGAGTTCTCGGCTAGCACTCTGCTAGGCCTCAGTTCGAGTCTCTGGCCGGCTAATGAAGACTTAGAGGAATTTATTTCTGGTGATAGAAATTCGTTTCTCGGTATAATGTAGTTGGGATTCCACAATAAGCTGTAGGTCCCGTTGCTAGGTAACCAATTGGTTCTTAGCCACGTAAAATAAGTCTAATCCTTCGGGCCAGCCCTAGGAGAGCTGTTAATCAGCTCAGTGGTCTGGTTAAACTAAGGTATACTTAACTTTTTCTCAATACAGCCATTACTCTCACTGACTACTGAATACTGTGTCAGATTTTCATTCATCAACCTCAGTCATGACATTGCCCTACTTCTCTCTTCCTAACTGCTCGGGTCCTTTTCTTCAAAGATTATTTTGGTTATATTGCAAAGTGATCGAATTTCCGGATCTCCCCAAAACTTGGGCTCATAATCTTTATTTCAAATCTGGCAAATACCAGCTCTTTCAGGGATACATTTTATTGGTCACCCTTTAAATATGATAGAGGGAAATGGCGACGAGATATGCGATGTTATTGTTCCTCCGTGGAAAAAATGCATTAGTGGCATTGTTTATTATTATTATTATTATTATTATTATTATTATTATTATTATTATTAGTAGTAGTAGTAGTAGTAGTAGTAGTAGTAGTAGTAGTAGCAGTAGTAGTAGTAGTAGTAAAAGTGTATGTGAAGACACATTTTCCTCAGGCGATTAATAATTCCAGAGCAGAATAATTACTCGCGTGTAACTTTCCGGGATTTGCCTTCTCTTATGATAACTGATAAGTATAAAAAGATAACTGCGCCGTTTCTTGACTTAATCAGCTGAAAGTATCAATGAAACCTAACTATTCTCAGTAACAAAAACTCACTGTAAAACCAGTGTTACCTATCAAGTACGAAAATCAAGATAATAAGAGAATTCGGTAGATTTTATTCTTGTTTTAAAAGAATTCTCTAAACAATGTGCTTGTAAATTTAGACATAAACACATAAAGTGACGTCTCTAGGGTCTCGAACTTAAAACGATTCCTCTGCCGACTTTCATATATTACTGTCCTAGTGGTCGTTTGTCGGCTGATAGTTTTTATTCTGTTTATCAAATGCGATGTTAGGGAAAGGTTTCGTTCCTGAGTTGCCTGAATTGAGTCAGGTATTTACTTCCATACATGGTCGACACGCATTTCCATTAACAATTGCCAAAGGACATTTTGTAAATAATTAAAGTAAAATTGTAAATAATTAAAGTAAAATTTTATAAGTTATTAGGCAAATAAGTATTCGCCAAATTATTAATAATGCTTTGCCCTGAAGTCCGATGGCACGTGATGTCCTGGCCTGAAAACAAAGCGCCTTTTTTATTTAGAAATTCAGGTTTTCTTATGAAAGTATATCCACAAAATTATTGGAATTGGATCACTCAAGAAAGCAACAAGTCTCCCTTTGATTGACATTTAATTCTATACCGGAGAAATTGAGAAATACCTACTTTGAAAAAGCTCTCTTCATTGTTAGCAAATTATGTTCCTGACTTCAAAGAACTGATCAGGCGTCATATGCATCACCTTGCTTTTATCGACAGGACAAAAATACATAAGAGTGTGACTCTAACTTTTGAGACCATCACAAACTCTCCCCTGTCTCTATTGGCTTTCCCCACATACTGACATGTCCACACCACAAGTTCTAACGACGACTCCCGCTGTTCTTCTGCCGAGGAAACTTTCGAGAGACGAACACGGCCGAAATGAAGAAACTTAGCTGAACGGTGACTATGCTCATAAGGGTGAAATATTGAAAGCGTAATGCTGCTACTACTATTATTATTATTATTATTATTATTATTATTATTATTATTATATTCAGAAAACAAAGACCGCAGTTAGAATCCATAAGATTTCAGGAAAGAACAAGACTTGAAAGCGACAGACCGTACTCTCATCATATCTTTGGAAAAAGGGAATTTACATGAGATAGACTGCGCAGCCTCAAGTGAGGTTTTCTGTCTCCGAATCATCTTCTACTTCTCATTATTATTATTATTATTATTATTATTATTATTATTATTATTATTATTATTATTATTATTATTATTATTTTCATCATTTAGAAAGGTTGTGCATTTGTGTTTGTATATATTTCTTCTCATATAACGGTTGCAACCTGGTTAGAGCAAACTGGACCATTTATGGAACTTTTTAACGTAGAATAGTGATGCCTGCGCTACGCTCGACGTCATATTTATAGCCTAAATGTCAAAATAAGAATATTTACTTGGGCCATATTTCATGATCTATATGGCAGAGACTTTATGTTAACATGCATGATTTCCAAGAAGTTGATGTACCGGCTGAAGTTGTGTTCAAGAGAAGGGCGCTCTCAAAATGACAAATGTTATGAAGGAATTTTACATAAATGTTGAACCACGAGACAGACATCACATCAGTTATGCAAAGTCCACTAGCACAGAGGAGGTGCAGTGAGATCAGTATCAAGGTTAAGTCTTTACCAAAGATGTCAAAGACCAAATAGGAAATTGACAATGCTCACAACATTTGAGCTTTATGAGATGAAGAACTTAAATAGGAAATGTTCCAACTGAGATGAAGGTCAAGGTTAAGGTCATGCATAAGAGGTCAAAGTTCAGGTGTTAAACTTGGCCATAATATTTGAAATATGAGAGATAAAGACTACATTTGGCGAGCTTAGTCCACTGATGAAGCTGACATGAAGAATGAGGTCATTTCCAGAGTCTAAAGCTCTAAAATACAAATTCAAATCTGGTAGTTGTTAACATATGTGAAAAGCGGACACTTCATATCTGGTAGGCAGAATTAACTACTGCTGCTGATTTGCAGAGTGAGGTTGAGATCATTGTCCTTCTGATGAGTCAAGGGTTAAAAAGGGATTTTACCTTGACCATGAATTTTGGACCATGAGACTGAAGCTTCGTATTCAGAATCCACTGTGAATGGTGGATTCGAAATAAGGCCTTTTATAGACAGCAGAATAGACGGAATTCCACAGCGAGAAATCAGCTCTAAATGTCTGATTTTCTGTTTGTGGAATTCCGCTCATTCTGCGACATATAATAAAGAAGCTAAAGAAAGGCAAGTCTAACTCCCAGGCTCTCGTGGCCTGCCCCGAAGGACTTGTCCTGTGCAGAACCGAGATTTTGTACATCTGCGACTCTCACTCTGGCAATAATGGCGAGGGAGATGAAAGACCCTGAGCGCGAAGATAAAAGTCGTGATTCCCCGAAGGGAAGAATAACCTGGAGGAAGCCGTGGAAGAAAGCAAATGACATCGAGAGAGGTCATGAATAAGACAGAACTCAAGGGTAATCCCTTGACTCTTGCAAAGTTCACATTGGAGGAGGGTTACAAGGTCTGTCTTTTCTTCTTCTTTCTGGCTTTGTTTTGAGAAACGTTCTGTAATATAAGCTCATAATTATGTCATATTTTTCTTCTTAAAAGGACGAAAGAGACGAGCCACTGGTTTGATGGTTTTGTGTGTCAAATATGAAGGAATCTCTGTCTAGTTTAATATTAGGTAGGTTGCTTCTAAAGAGAGACTGAGAGAAGAATTGATATAATTACAATAAAATAAAATTTTCTGAGAAATAAAGCAAAAGGCAACATATGGTATCGAAATCATTTACCCTTCGCCACTACTTCCATTATCTGTTCTACTTTATCATAGCAATCGGAGAATGATTTCGTCTATTTTTCCTACATATTGCTTTTCAGATCAATGGCGGAAAGTCCCATGTTCGTACATAACACACACACACATAAACTCATCTATGACCTGTATTGACATAAAAATAAAGCTATTACCTTGAGTAAACAAGAAAATATACTCAGTTAACGTTAGCAAGAAGTAAGATGCAGCCGGGGCTATAAAAATAAATGAAGACCTTTGACTTAGGGAAATGTTTCCCAGGGGAATGACCTGAAATGTCCAAGAGAGCAAGTGAGACAAAGTAAAGGCCCAAGATACCTTCCCTGTCAAGCGAATCTTGAAAAACCGGACAGTGATTTATAATTCCTTGGAGAGAGAGAGAGAGAGAGAGAGAGAGAGAGAGAGAGAGAGAGAGAGAGAGAGAGAGAGAGAGAGAGAGAGAGAATGGCAAGTTGCTTTTGTTACCGTAACTTACATAGGATATTAGAATTTCCCATGATATACCTGTATCTAGATACTTATCAAATAAACATAAACATAGTAAACCGGACATTTGCTCGATGAAAGAAACCTTCCCCAACGCAACTGACGCCACCGTCAGTTATTCCTAAATGGAGACACTCTGAGAGAGGTCCAGACCAAATCCCACTGGAATCTGGCTCTCACGAGGATGTCTAACAGCCCTTGCAGAGGCAATTTACTCTTGACGAGGGGGCCTTTCACAGGAAGGTCCTGATGGTATTCGTCAGACTGCGACCGAATTATTCCAGTTTGTGGGGTCTGTTCCGAAAGTGAATTTGTCGTTTTCTACTACAGAGTATTTCCTTATCTGATCTCATTTGACTCCATGCTGAGGGAAAGGCAGAAGCTGTTGTCGGGGTTTTAGGTACTGTTAGAGTTCGTTAAAATTAAGTAAAAGTCCTCCTGGGTAGTGTAGCTGAAGAAAAGTTGTTGGTGGTAGTACATTTGTTCACAGATGTTGGACACTGACTGTGAATGGCATTTGTATTTACAGTTTTTCTTAATCAATTCATTAGGGTGTGGTACAGTAACTAGTTTAGACTTCTGGCGATATCAAGAAAGAAAATTAATGTAAAAAATTCCAAACGGTGCTATTGAAATTCTTCACTAGTTCTTGGTAGCCTGATATTGTGAGTAAGCAAATCAGGTAGATCAAGTAATCTACACTGATACAAAGTTTGCTCTTATTCACCCGAGGCTCCCTGAAGACCTGTTGCCTTGCATGTTCAGTCGCATCTTACTTGAGATGACAGTGGATTTTCCAGTAGTCAAAAAGGGCATTCTTGTACATTTTCTGCAGCCTATGTGCACGACAATATACAATTCAGTAACTTTCAATATCTTCTGGCAGTCGAAAGCTGAGGTATTCCTTATTGTTATGCAAATACACCTTAAAAGACTATAAGATAAGGGGTCCTTTTGTCTCTGTATGTAGGTCAGACTTTACCCTTCTGAAGTCATATGAGTTCGAATAACAAGTCAGGAAACCCTTTACTGCAGTGGTTCTCAATCTTTTTTGAGTGATGGCACCCTAATTAATGTAATCATTACCGTGGTACCCCTTCTTCACCATCCCACCATATCGCATGAATTAACTTCTTATTTAATGAATAAAATTATTTTCCATACTACATATACAGTATATATATATATATATATATATATATATATATATATATATATATATTATATATATATATATATATATATATATAAATATATATATATATATATATATATAAATATATATATATATATATATATATATATATATATATATATATATATATATATATATATATATATATACATATACATATACATATACATATATATGTGTGTGTGAACGTATTAGAGTAGACACACTGATAATAATTATATGAAGCCTTCTGCAAACCTTTTTTTTTTTTTTTTTTTTTTTTTTGCAAATTTTCACTGAGATGATCTAGCCAAGACAAAACTCATGACAATCTTGCGGCACCCCTTGGCATTGTCTGTGGCACCCCAAGGTGCCACGGCACCCAGTTTGAGAACCACTGCTTTACTGTGTCATAGCTTTATCTGCTTCACAGGGAGAACAAAACAGCATTCAGAAATGGAACTACAAATATACAAGACACTGAAAGAGCTTTCATTGGTACCGTCAATATTGGTGATACTAGAAAGACCCAGTTTCAGTACTATTTCTTGTCATTTGAATAAGAAAAAAAGGATTTACTTGCTGGGGAAATCAATACCTGATGAGATGGAAAACCCATTTTCTGTATCATCTTGTATTTGAATGAGAGTGAAGGGCATGTTGACATTCTTATAAACAGTCTGTTAAGGTCTTGTGAAGGATTATAAAGTGACCGAGTTAATTCACATCAAAATATTTTTTTTTAATAATTCTGTCTGCCTGTGTGTGTGTTCAACATCTTTATTCCTTTCCATCAACATTACAGAACAGATCCAGACCGGATCCCACTGAAATCCTGCTCTAGCCGTGACGTGCAACCTCGATGTATAAACACGTACTTCTTGCTAATCGCCTGGGTGCGTCGGAGGAACTTCATTCTCTGAGTGCTGCTCCCTAAGTGAATTATTTTGTCATCCTGCATTATCTGTTTATTTGGCTGCTCTATTATACCAGTCTTATAAGGGAAAACAATAGCTGCTGTTACTTGCACAAGAATCATGTCTCCGATGAATGTTCAAATGTTTTAGAGTAGCTTCAGCTAGAACACTAGTTCATATATAACGGACTATCATTATAGATAAAATTAAACCATACTCTTCCTCACCAATGCTTTGCCTGAAAAATAATGATAATAATGATAATGTTCCATTATTCAAATTACTCATCAGTTGATGGTTGGTTGAGTTATGGTTAGTCATTTCCAGGATAGATAGATAGATAGATATTCATTTTGAAGTGTCGAGTATTAGCAAAAAGATTTAGCACCATCTGCCTTCTATTTTGAGTCGCATTTCTATTCCTTATATGATATTATTTGGGCTTTCAGGACACAAAGGTAACCGTTTTTTTGCTGTGTATATCTGAAAAGCAATTAAAAAATTCTTTAACTTTAATCTGTATTATTAAAGCAATAAACTTTGAAAGCCAGCATGTAAGATCATTTCTGCATACTTCATTAGACTTGTATGCAATCATTTAGCTTTCAATAGTTCCTGCCTTCTTGAAATGAAAACACTGCATTGTTATGAAAACATTCGTGAAAACCAAAGGAGATGGGCCCGTTTGTTTCCTTTGCTTAATGAGAAATAGATGTTTTTGTACCCCCCAACATACAAGATATCCACGAATTTCCTAATGGTAGAGTCAATATCAGTTGAGCTGGAACGCCTCTTGCAATTTCGTGTCATCTGAATGTCAATGAAGGTTATAATGCCACTATTACAAAACATCTGTGCAAGTAATTAAGAAGAATGACCTAATTTGGGTTTGCCTGCCTCTTTGCTTTTCTAATTGCACCTTTGACGAAGTTTTGTCGTCTTTGTGACCGTCTGCTGATCTGTTTTATGTCTTTCTGCTTTCATATTTTATTCCCTTTTGAAGATTGTCTGTGGATCTGTCAACACTTGGAGATGTTCTATGGAGATCTGACAGTGGTGGAGGAAGGAGTGAACAGCAAAAAGCTTCGCCATGCAGCAATTTACAACGAAGAAACTGCGTTTATGACATTCTTCGGCCTAAAAGGCAACATGGGCAGTGGCAGTACTCTTTGCCCTTTGTCGTGGACCGGTGTCTCGTTTCCTTCTCAAGCAGTCTTGCCTGCACAAGAAATAAGTCATTTCTTTATTTTGTCTCCTAACTCCATCATTCCGCAGTGCCCTTTATACTTTCAACTGCCTACTGTTTGCCAGACGAAGCAACGTCATTCTAATATTCAAATAAGGTCACTTTTTCAAAAGTTACAGAATATCTGTTTTCTTATTTATCCTCAAGTAGTCCTTGTTTACATGAGGAGCCACCATCACAGTCTAAGAGCGTGCCTCTAATCATTCACGCCTGCTGCTTTCTCACAGACCGCTTTTGGGGGAACTGCTATATACATCCGTCGAGAAAGCATTTTAATTTCATTTTCATTAGAAATGTAATTTCTAATTCATAGAACTGTTCAGAATATTTAAATTACCAACGAAAATTGATAGCGATACTTAGGAGATTGATGGTCAGACAGGATAACCCAGGAAAGGTTAGTTAGGTCGATAGAAGCCAGGACAATATAGGAAAGGCAGATAAGTTGATAGAAAAATGAGATAATCTAGGAAAGGTAGAGGTAATTAGAGATAATTCATCAAGACATTTTGACACCTCCTGATATCAGTATGCTAGAGAGACAGAAAAGCCACAATCGTAGAAAATCGGCAAAACATTTTAATACTTTGATATAAAAACGCAACACACAGATAGACAGACAGATAGATACATAGATAGACAGATAGATAGATAGATAGATATACATCAGCCTCTTGCTGGCTTGCGCATCATTATTTTAGAGCCACCCCTTCACTCCCTCTCTCCCTTACAAATATTTGATCACAAACGTAAAATATCAAATATTTGTTTTCTCAAGTTTAATTTGTATTTGTTTTTCCTTGACAGGAGGAAAGGGTTTAGGGAAATCCCCTAAATTTTGCTGCCATGTGAAGGACCATCAAAGCGGACGAATACATATTCGCCAATTCATGTCTTAACTGGGAAAAGTCAATCCTCATTGGAGGGGTCGGTATCGTTCTCAGCTAGCACTCTGCTGGCCCCGCGATCGATTCTCCGACTGGCCAATGAAGAATTAGAGGAATTTATTTCTGGTGATAGAAATTCATTTCTCGCTATAATGTGGTTCGGATTCCACAATAAGCTATAGGTCCCGTTGCTAGGTAACCAATTGGTTCTTAGCCACGTAAAATAAATCTAATCCTTCGGGTCAGCCCTAGGAGAGCTGTTAATCAGCTCAGTGGTCTGGTTAAACTAAGGTGTACTTAACTTTTTAACTGGGAAAAGTCGTATTTTACTTGTCTATCCTATGCTATCTTTTTTATCCCCAACGTCCAAGTGCCTTCTAAGGACAATACTTTGCTTTTCATCGAGCTCAGTTGTGCATTATTCGATACACAAGTTTTTTTTATAACGAAAAACGCAATTTTTGCAGCTGCAAACAAATTAAACTGATTCTACCAGCAAAGGAACACAAAATTCTCGAGATCTGTAAATATAAAAAGTGAAGTTTGTCAGTCGAAAAGTAGAAAGTCGTTAATTTCTTTGTGAAACATTTTCCAATAAAAATTAAACTGATTTTAAATACAGTTTTCCGAAACATGTTTCAAGCCATAAGACCCCAGTAAAACAATCGAGGTATACTTAGCCTATAAGACGTTCGTTTCACCCTAATGTTCCCAACAACGAGGAACCCTAGTAAACAATGCTCCCTAAACCTTCCGGGAACCTTGACCTTCACCCTTAAGGCAACAGAGGTTTCCCCCGCCAGACACATTGCTCTCAGGAACTTCGGGGCTGCTCCTTTTCCTCCGAGAACCAGGATGTCCCAAGTAGGCCTTGCCACGCTCTCGGCTCAGCTGGAACGAGTGATGTGATGCTGTTATCTTAATTTCTTTTTTAGGAACGGGGAGGATGAGCCATTATCTTTCTGCGTGATGGCAAGCAATGGGTTTTTAACATCATTATCGCTAAATTGAAATATAAACAGTGAAAAATACAAACCAAGACTTAAGTTTTCAAGATAAGGTTCCAAGGAGTGAATGAGACGAGCATTCCCAAAGTGGTTCTCTCCAAACAACAGCGTCAATTTAAAGGAAGCAAAAACGTTTAACCCCAAACGCGGTTCACTTGACTCTCGGCTAAAACAAACGCAGTGGAAATGCGGCCAAACCATTCATTCAACTACACTAAACTGTTCACGGATGAGCTGAACTGGCGTGTCGGCGCAATTTACTTTCATAACTGAAAGGTATTTGAATAAAACTGCCAGATCCTTACACGTTGCGATTATAAAAGATCATTATTTGTCACTTCCTTTCTTTGGATATTTCCTGGCGACCAATTATGATGAAAATGTTTTCGCCTGAATGAAGAGGCATTTTCTTATCCGTAATATCAAAAGAATTTAGTTACTGGTTTTGGCTACAATCACGGAATATAAAGAGGGACCATCCGGGCTCCCAGGGGGGGGGGGGTAAGAAGCAAGCACCAAAGGCGGCAGAACGGAGACCGTTTCATAGCAGATAAACAAAGAAATAAAACAAGTAAAAAATACGCCGAAGTTTCTTCGGCGCAATCGAGTTTTCTGTACAGCGTATAATGCTGTATGAACTCTCAGTCACGGGCCATAAAACTTTCAGGCGCGGCTCACGAAACTTTCAGCCACGGCCCCGTGGTGGCCTGTGTTGTTGGCACCGATATCAGTGCCAGACGCATGATCATGGCTAAGTTTAACCTTAAATAAAATATAGATTACTGAGGCTAGAGGGCTGCAATTTGGTATGTTTGATGGTAGAAGGGTGGATAATCAACATACCAGTTTGCAGCCCTCTAGCCTCAGTAGTGGTTAAGATCTGAGGGCGGTCAGAAAAAGTGCGGACGGACAGACAAATAGCCATGTCAATAGTTTTCTTTCACAGAAAAATAAAAAAAAAAGCAGTACCGGTAAATAAGCTAATTATGGAGCACTAATATCACAAAGACGAGAAAGTAGGAAGACATGAGAGAGTGAGAGAGAGAGACGAACTGACCTTTGCTATAATGCTTCACCTCACCCCAGTTGCTGAAGCTTTATCAGTGAATTTTGCGTCCCTGGTCCGCTCTCATGCTTGGACACAATTATATTTTTTCCCCTTCGTTGAATATATTCAGTTAAATGTAGTTTTCTTACAATACCTTATGCTTCCTCTACGCCTTAAGATGGCTTCTCTCTCTCTCTCTCTCTCTCTCTCTCTCTCTCTCTCTCTCTCTCTCTCTCTCTCTCTCTCTTCCGCCTTTAATAATTCTGTTAGGAGAATTCTTTCTCTCCTCAGGAACATTCAAAGCTCTATCAGTCCACCTCTCCGACCGCTTAACATGTGGAAATCTATACTTTCAGAATCACACTTTCAATCTATAAAAGACACGTTCAATATACTATCAAGCTTTGGAATTCATGCTTCTGATTTTCCTAACTTTCCTAATCTTTCATTTCTGGACAGGCTGAAGATATGCCACTTCTTTAGTACTCTCTCTCTCTCTCTCTCTCTCTCTCTTTCTTGGTTTCCTTTTTCAAGGTAAGAACTAGATACGGCATTTGGTTCCCTCTGCCATTAACCAGTCGATGGGAAAGGAGACAGGACTAAAGCGAAGCATAAAATGTAAGAGAATAAATTTCCGGAGAGCAGCTGACAAGATCTCATTTGTCTTGTTCCAGCTGACTGATCAGTCTGATGGGAAATATCATTTATATAGTAACAGTCTCCACATTATCAGTACCGAAACGTTTTATACGAACTTAGATAAAAAAAAATACAGCATCAATTATAAGCGAATAAATAAAGCATTATTTAAAACTAGTCAGCATAGGAAACAGTACTAATTATATGGCCACTGTCGGTGAAAGCAAGAGGTAGGAATTATTTACAAAACTGAAACTATAATATTGACTAACCCAAGGGTGCGTGTAATATTTATTGTGAAGCGAAAAGAAAAAAAAACAGAAAAATAAAAAATAAAAAAATGGTGGAAAAAACGAGGACTCCACAAAATGGGAAGTAGTTAGGAGAAGATGCGTTTGTGAAGAGGATTTGTAGAGGCTGATCCTTCCGGCAAAATTCGCTAATCTGCTTTTTGGTCGCGTTGAAAGAGTCGTCGGCGGGATTTAATAAAAGAAGTTTTAATGGTTTATCAGGAAAAACTTCTTAATAATAATAATAATAATAATAATAATAATAATAATAATAATAATAATAATAATAATAATAGTAAGACTATCGTCCGATGCTAATATGGCATCAAAACAAAACAAAACTTGATTTTTATGAATAATAATAATAATAATAATAATAATAATAATAAACCCTAATTTTTTTAATGTAATCAATTTCCTTAATAAGAAGTGGCACCAGAGATTAACAAAAAGCCCGTCCATATTATTTTCAACCCCTAATATCCCAAAGAATGATGAACCTCACTAGCAGGAACATTCCAAGACTGCAGCCTCTTCATATAATTGTCCAAAAGACTCTTCAGCAGCACATCAATCCCCCTACTCAAAATCAAATCTCTCCAGCTCGGACTCTCTTTTAATAAGAACGTCCTTTCACTTGAATAATCCCTGGCTCCATCAACACTTTTCGCGGTCTCGCTTTCTCGATTCTCCTCACGTGACCAAACGACCTCGAAATGCTAAGATCAATCTTTGCTCTTACACGAACTTTCTCGTGATGATAATATAAATTAGTATAATGGTTGTGATGGTAATGATTGTTTCCCATCTCATCATGGTTCAAAATCACGAACACACTTTCATCAGTATTGAATTATATTCACACACATATAGCTAATTCCATTTCAGCAATTCCCAAAATATTCATTATAATATATATATATATATATATATATATATATATATATATATATATATATATATATATATATATATACATATATATATATATATATATATATATATATATATATATATATATATATATATATATATATATATATATATACACAGGGCAGCACGAACATCACAATATATATATATATATATATATATATATATATATATATATATATATATATATATATATTATATATAAATATATAAATATATAAATATATATATATATATATATATATATATATATGTATATATATATATATATATATATATATATATATATATATATATATATATATATATATATATATATATATATATATATATATATATATATATGAAACTGAAAATGAATACTTAAATGGGCCTTCAAGAAACAGTGTCTGCAGCCAGAGTCTTCTCTCTGAGCGCCCAGTATTGTGATGTATGACTAGCGAGCGTTTAAAGCAGAATCAAGACTGGTGGAAATACGCGGAACTCACTTCGAAGAAGAATATTTTCCTCTCTTCGTAAATATTAATTTAATGAGAAGATTTCCAGTCAATGAAAAAAGAAAAAACTGAAAACCATAAATATTTTCATACTAATAATAACAATTCTAAAGATACTAATACTAATACTCAAAATATCACTGAAAAGAAACCAGGCAGCATAGATTCAAACACTATGAACACCACTACTTCAAGAACATCTATGATTTTAAGAGAGAGGTTAAAGTAGAGGAGTAACACGACGCAAGTAAAGGAGGCAGAAAAACCTAACAAAAAACGACACAGTATCAGTAAAGGGACAATAAAGCATTAACACTCACCAAACCGAAAAGGTCCCCACCTTCTGAAAATAAAAATTATTATTATTATCTGCATAATAATAAAATAATTATTATATTTGTTATTGTTGTAGTTATTTGTATTCGAATTGTAAATGAGATATTGAAGAGGGCCTAGATATCTAAAGATCAATAAGAAAAATATGCTGCTGTATATTTTATAATAAAGTCTACAAGAAATATGATAAATCATGTTAAAAGGGTATTTTGCATGGCACATAAAAATACCGGGAGACGGGCTTAGGAATCAGAAAGTCCAGAAACGTCACATTGGGATGTTTTAAATTCAGTAAATTTCTATCATAAATCACGTTATTTACGACCTGTACATGAATAACGGAGAATTGTGTGATATAAGGTCAAAATCTTTTAAGGAAAAATTTAGATTATCACAAAAACAATTCTATGAAATAAAATTCCAGTTTCCTCCAGTGAATAAAAACATATAGCTTCAGTATTATGAGAGAAGTATATTTACTCCCCCCCAAAAAGAAAGAAAATCTTGTATAACAGAGTATGAAGGGAAAAAACAGTACCGTCATTTTTTGCAGAAAACAAATTGCTCGAATATTTCCTCTGCCATATGGTAATTGAGGCATCGTGTTAACCAAATGAAAATTTGTTATACCCCACAATCCGAACACGGCAATTATTCATAACCATTTTCATTTATTCAGAGTTTTTCACCATAACTGCCTCTGTAGATTCACGCAGCAGCAATTCATATCAGCTACAACACAAGCATCACAAAGGGCAAGTGTGTAAACGGTAAAAAAGTACGCGTATATATTTTCATTTGTTCGGCTTCTCCCTGAGGCGTCAAAACACTGCACTTGTTTTTGTGTGGTGAAAATGGAACGACAAACTTATTTTGTAAACTAAAAACGAAATAGTAATAAAAAAAAAAAGAGAAAACAGTTTTAATCAGAACTAGTATTACGCTACAGCGCTGGGAGTACAGTAGGTATCGACTTCATTCGCCGTTTTATACCTTCGACAAACAGGTTGTGGTTATTATTCATTTGTTTTTGTGTCTCTTTGTCTGTATATCCGTTCGTCTGTCCTTTTGTCGATCTGCCTGTGTTTATTTTCCCCGCTAGAGAGGCTTAGCATTTGCGTTCATTTGTTTGTATGTTTGTCTGTTTGGTTCTGTGTGTGTTGACTGGGTTATAGGAAAAAGGATAAATTGTATTTGATGACAATTTGTCAAATAAACACTGAGTAACCTACTGGAGATGATTAGGTATTAGGTATCAGATGGAGGTTAAATAATAAAGGTTAAAGAATAAAATCTGTCGGCTGAAACAAATCTATATATTTGAAGAACTTCTACTGAACGAGAAGTTAAATTCACAGCAAGAGAATTTTGGCTCTACGTGATGAACACAGAATCTGAAACTGCTGCGGCATTTCCTGCAATTAAATCAGGAGTGAGGAGCTTTTGTTGCTAAATAAGAGGCAAGCGCAATAATGTGCTGAAGCTTAAACCATCCCCTTCTGAACATTCTATGAATTTGTAAACTTTGAGGAAGCCTTCTTTCTGTTTATGAGGCAGTCGATACTATATTCTGAATTGTAAAAGAGGTGTCAGACGTGATTACTTCTCTCTCTCTCTATCTCTCTCGATAAACAGGTATTGTCAGATGTTTTCTCAAGTTCTTCCGTATTAATGACGAAACTTTGCCAACCGACACATGCATCAGAGAAAGCCACGAAAATGCAGTTTATATAGTGCAATGTAAGACCCTACCCGTAACAAAAGAATTCTAATAGGTTTAGTCACATGCTTTCAAATTGTTCAATAAACTCAGCCAAATACTAAAGCTTCAATTAACCTGTAGTGTAGGTTCCAGAAATGAGTCTGACGCATGTCTCTCTATCCAAAGCTGTGATGTTCATTCAGCCAGTCAGAGAAAAAGTTAAAAACCACATTAAGCGATACGACCAATCTTATTTCAGTGCTGGTTTTGGATGTTGGCAAATGTTTTTGCGATGAGATACGTAGTATAAGGATCTCATTTATCCTTGTACTGATCATTTTCATTTTCCTGGGAAAGAAACTCGTGTGCAGCGAAAAATGTTGAAAATACAATGACTTCGCTTTATCGATCACAGCTCTAAATTCTAGCCCATTCGATTCGAACTTCCGGGATTGTGTTTATCAATCGCTTTCGGTCCCTTATGTTGAACTGAAGGTACCTTGGACTTTGCGCGTTTATTATATATATATATATATATATATATATATATATATATATATATATATATATATATATATATATATGTAATTCTAATAGCCACAATGCCCTCTTAACTTCGCTAATTCTTCGCGCTTTTTTGGATATGCTTGTAACTACGAAGCCGATAGATCCAAAGAGAAGAAATTGAAGAGCCTGAGACGGCCGGCCGCGGGAATCGAACCCGAGTTACCTTAATCACAAGGAGGTCACGTTGCTAACCTGACCACGAGAAGGATAAAAGTCTATCACCTCTCGTACATATATATACCTGTCGTTTTCAGATATAATTATTAGAGCTGGAATAGACCCATCCTCACCATCGTAGCCAAGTGGGCAATCGTTTTTATTGCTTTTTAGGTTGAAATATATATACAGAATCTACTGGTCACTTGGCTACGATGGTGAGGATGGGTCTATTCTAGCTCTAATAAATATATCTGAAAATGACAGGTATATATATGTACGAGAGGTGATGGACTTTTACCCTTCTCGTGATCAGGTTAGCAACGTGACCTCCTTGTGATTAAGGTAACTCGGGTTCGATTCCCGCGGCCGGCCGTCACAGGCTCTTCAATTTCTTCTCTTTGGATCTATCAGCTTCGTAGTTACAAGCATATCCAAAAAAGCGCGAAGAATTAGCGAAGTTAAGAGGGCATTGTGGCTATTAGAATTACATATGTGTCTGGTAAAAGTGACCAGTAGATTCTGCATATATATATATATATATATATATATATATATATATATATATATATATATATATATATATATATATATATATATATATATATATATATATATATATATATATATATATATATATATATATATACGGCCTTCGTTATACATCGATTGGCAGATAATGCGACAAAATGATTCGTTTCAAAGGGCTTAAGAATTTTTTTTAGACAATTATGTCATGTGCTTACCGATTAATAATTAATACTGTATCCGAGAACAATAATTGCTAATTTTTTTTACCTCTTTCTGGGTGCTTTATCTGCTTCGGCATAGTCTCATCAGTAGTTCATCGACTCTGTCACTTACACTACGTCTCTCACTCACCCTCTATACATTTCATTACGCCTCTAAATTATTCTAAGTTAAGCATACCTTAGTTTAAACCAGACCACTGAGCTGATTAACAGCTCTCCTAGAGAGGGCTGGCCCGAAGGATTAGACTTACTTTACGTGGCTAAGAACGAACTGGTTACCTATTCTAACGAGTCTCTCTCTTTAACACTTCTGCTTCCTTCCTTTTGCTCACCGTGAGGTATCATAACGTTTCCCTCCCTTTCAGTTCTGGTCTTTCAAAGCTTCTTAGCATCTAGATTTGGCTATTGAAACAAACACATTTATCATTACATTTCTCCAAAGCATAAAATCCACGCACATTTCATCCAGAGAATTAACTTTCCTATTTGTTGTAGGTATTTACTTTTTTTAAATCGCCATATGGACAAAATGAAGATATACGAAAATATTTTAAATGATTTAAGGAAATATATAAGCAGAGGAATGCCGTTTTAGTAAGGAAATTAACTGGATGAAAATCTGAAGGAGAGGAAATCTGGGTTTTGAAAAAGACACGAACGTCTATTTAATGCTCCAAGTTTCCATAACTTAGTCCAGAGAGAGAGAGAGAGAGAGAGAGAGAGAGAGAGAGAGAGAGAGAGAGAGAGAGAGAGAGAGAGAGAGAGAGAGAGAGAGAGAGAGAGAGAGTACCAGAACTTGTGTCGTGCTGGTGGAAGATAAACCTCATTTCAAGACAAGTTGGGTCCATTGGAAAAGTTTACCAGTTGAAGTGACATGTGATATGAATAAATCTCCTCATAGCTTGAAACTTCCTATTGCAAATGCGTAACAGAATTCATGGGAAGGCCAAGAAAAATAAATCGTGAAATCAGCATGTAAAATCTGTCCCCTTCATTATCTAATTCAATCATGATATAAACAATAAACCTTAACGAAAGCTGATGTCAGTTTCATCATCTTGAATCTATCGTAATATATATCATATATATTTTCTTAAAGCACAGTTTGTCTTGATAAAAATGACTACGAAGATACCCACGCAAACTCACAGAGTACCTACAAATCTATATAGTAGCCATAGGAGACACTGAAAAGATGTCCCCATAGGCAATTGCGAGGAAGTGTAAAGAAGATGGAGGGAAGAAATGAAAAGAGAAGAGGAAAAAAGGGAAGGAAAAGTGGGCGACCATCAAGTAATGATAAGTGCCGTCGATGCAGAAGCCCCTACCCATCCATGCATCGGCCTGGGCTGGAAACCTCATCCAAAAATGACGGTTAAAAATTGAGAGCAGTACCCGGAGGTACCTCCTCAAAGGGGAAAAACCGTATATGTGTAGGCCTATATATATATATATATATATATATATATATATATATATATATATATATATATATATAATAATAATAATAATAATAATGTGTGTGCATGTGTCTGTGTGTCGGGCATGCTCATGCCAATGCGTGAACCTATGCATGTTGCTTTAACACCTAAAGGAAGGAATACAGATTTTAGGTCTAACTCCAAGGACTGGAACCCAAGTTGTAGTTCACTTTCAAATCAGAATCATTGGCTGATTAAGATTGTTGATTTTGTGTCTGTATGTGTATATCTAGATAAGATATCCGGGGAAAACTATAAATATTTAACTAAATATAATTTTTAAAAAGACAGCCAATAAAAAAAGCCTAAGTCACATGTTTACATGTAATTATGTTAATTATGGTCATTTTCGGAGTAAACAAATCGTTAGCATCATTATATTTACCTGGAAGTAGGGTGAAGGAAGTTCCTGTTTGAATGTTGCATAATTAGAGTTAGTTATATGACGTAAAGTTTGCATTATATTACGGCCAATTAAAGAACATTCTTCCCCAGAGAGAGAGAGAGAGAGAGAGAGAGAGAGAGAGAGAGAGAGAGAGAGAGAGAGAGAGAGAGAGAGAGAGAGAGAGAGAGAGGAGTGGGACGGCATCACATTTCTGCACAACACATAAAGCATGGTAACGTGTAATTATTTATTTGTTCATTTCATTATTTTTACCTTTTCAGCAAATACAGCCTTTTTTCAGTAAATAAAACTCGAGCATTTTCTTTCAGTTCAATTCACCTTATGTACCGTGGCCATATTTAATCGCTTACGGACAATTCTTCGAAAGCATTTCTTCGAAAACAGTTCTTCGAAAACAAAAATTTTGAAGGAAAAAATCTTCGACAGGCCATTCATTTACTTCGAATCACTAATTCAGACTAATTTGCGAAAAGAAGCAAGTTTCTCTCTCTCTCTCTCTCTCTCTCTCTCTCTCTCTCTCTCTCTCTCTCTCTCTCTCTCTCTCTCTCTCTCTCTCATTACAAAGTCGGTTTTTGTAGAGCATTATAATAATATATATACTTCAAAGTGTAAGCAACTACTTGAAGCTGGCCGAATTCGTCAAGAGCTCGAAAGGAAAGCCAATGATCCTTTTAAACGGATTTTTATTTGTGAAAGATAAACAAGTGATGAACAAAACGTATTGGAAGTGTAACGATTTTGAAAATCAGTGCAAAAGCCGAACAGTAACGATAGACAATGAGGTGACGACTGTTCCAAGAGAAAAAAATCACGCAGGCGATCCTGCGAGCGGAGAAGTTTACCAATGTATGAATGAAGTGAGAGATAAGGCGAAAGATAGCAGAGAAGCACCCACCTCATAATATCTAGTGCAACACCTCAAGTTTCTCAAGCCGTAGCTGCGGCTTTACCTACTACAAATAGTATCAGGAGAACAGTGCACCGCGTTCGACAAAAAGACGATATTGCATTGGTTGTGCCTATGCAGATGAAGGATTTGGTTTTTACAGAAGATCGAACGAAAACCAATAATGGTGACCAATTCTTAATGTTTGATTCTGGTCCATTTGATAACAGAACGTTAATCTTTTCCACATACCGGAACCTGGGATTTTTCTCTACCTGCCTTAATTGGTATGCCGACGGGACATTCAAAACGGTACCCAGTATATATGAACAATAATTGTATGCCATTGATGGCGTTAAAAATGGGCTCACGAGTCCACTCATTTATGCATTGCTACCGGATAAAAAAAAGAACAAACCTACTTGGAAATTTTGAGACAAATAAAAGTTCTTGTCCTAACTTGTCCATCGATTAATTTTAACAGATTTTGAAACGGGGATGATAAATGCAATCACCTCAGAATTTCCATCATGTTCTAACTATGGCTGCTTCTTCCATTTTTGTCAATTCATATACAGGAAAGTTTGTGAATATGGACTCAAATCACATTACGACACTGATGCCCAATTTGCTCTAAACATCCGCATGCTTTCAGCTCTTGCATTTCTGCCACCGAGCAAAGTTGCCGAAGGCTTTGATGTGCTCACTGATCACAATATTATTCCTCATGAAGCAGAAAATGTTGTCGACTACTTCGAGGACACTTGGACCGGTCGTCCTGGTAGACGGGGAAGACGCCGTCCTCCCAAGTTTAATATTAATATATGGTCACGCTACGACAGACAGAGTAGAAAAGGACTTGCGAAAACAAACAATTCAGTAGAGGGCTGGCACTGAGGATTTATGCAGCAAGGTTTCTCTTACCATCCATACCATCCAACTACGTGGAAATTTCTAAGTGCTTTGAAGAGGGAACAAACTTTGAGCGAAACACACTTAGAAAGAATAAATAGTGGTTATGAGTTCAGAGAGATTTCACACGTCTGAAGAACCTTCCTTGTCGCCTCTTTCGCCGATTCAACCAAGACATTAGACTATTTGCATGGAATTGCACACAACCTCAGATTCCAAAAAAAAAAGAAACTAAAAATGAAAATATTAATAATTTTATATTTTAATAAATGTTCTTGATACTACTGGCTTTTATTACCCCTTTTATTATTATTATTATTATTATTATTATTATTATTATTATTATTATTATTATCAGAACGGAAAAAGCAAAAAAAAAAAAAAAAAATAGAGAAAAAATATAGAAATATTAAAGCATTTTTGGTCAATCTTGTATTGGAAGAAAGTGTATGAAGCCAACTTTTCGATCTTATGATTTTCTAAGTAGAACACTCGAAGTTTTTGTTTTCAAGAAATGTGGTCGAAGAATTGCCGTAAATAAAGTTTAATTTAGGTTTGCTTTTTACTGGTGTATGGAGAGATTCAGTACAATTTAATCCTCGGAATAAATAAATGGTTTGTCATCATCTCCTAGTATCTTCAACAGTGTTAAGAGGTTACCCTAAGTGCAGCTCTCTTTGTTATTTTCCAGTATTAGTCCTGGAGCTGGGAGGCTCGTGTGTGACAAAAAGGTCCAGAAAGTTACTATCCATATTTTGATAGAGGGTCATGAGATACATCAATTGAGCAAGGGTAGACATTCTGGATCATGGCAGCAAGTGAGAAAATTAAGGTTAAATGTGAAAGTCGGCACTTTGCAAAAACCCGAATATTTGGGGGTGGGGGAAACTTAATTTGGCCTATCTTCCTGAGTTCTGCGTCTTTTCTATAAAATGACCACTCAAAATCAAGCTCGTGGAACAGGCTTTAAAATAAAACTAATTTTAGTTTCATTGGTTAGGTTTCAAGGCCATGAGGGGTCAAATTATGACGTCACAAGGGCGTAGCCCAAAATCCGGGACCCTGAAAACTAAAAACAACCTCAAATGATAATGAAATGATATATACATAATTTATTCATATATTCTAAGACTGCAGTAGGTGGGTCAGTTTTTAGAACAACAAGTATCATGATATCTCCCCTATTAACCCCTTAGTAGCTATTTGAATTTCGGTCAAAATTTCAAATTTCACAAAAAAATCTATTTTTTTACAGAAGTTTGCTAAACACATTATATGATCATGAATTTCGAAATATATGATAATTTCTTTCTTTTTTATGATCTTTTAGAAATTAGAAGACATATTTAAAGCTGCTGCTACCATTTTCTGAAGTAGGCCACACCCAAAACCTGATTAAAGAGTGAATGATCCGTTATTGCTCAATCCTCAGAAAATTTGCCTGGGAGATGTTTCTTTTCCAGATTAGCTCTGCTTTAGAAGATTATACTGCCATCTTTTGTTTGATTTTTAAACAAATTGAAAAGAAGTTGAACAAGAAACCACTTTTTCAATGTATTATCCTTCTTGCTGCATCAAAGATTTGAAATATCATGTAAAGTTACTTGTTTCATATAACAGCAGCGTATCCAGCATCTCACGGGTAAGACATTTTTTGCTTATTTTACATGTTAGGCCTATAGTAGGCTATAAGGGGATTCATGTTTAAACATTTCTATTGCATCGCTATGTCAATGAATCTATGGAACACCTGCTGTGAAGGAAACTGGAACCTGCATCTGCATAGCATTCAGGCAGTTCTCCCACTTTTTGCTGCATGTGACCGCCTTAACTACCTTAAGTGGGCTTCCCTGTACTTGGAAGACATGCGCAAGCTCCAAGAAACGGCACCTACAGTGCATAATGCATTTATGGAGGGTAAATTCGTAGTGAAACGTACCAATGGAAAGTTTTGTGCAGTTGGCGCTGATATGTGCCTCGAACAAACAATAAACAGGTCACAAAAAAGTGCTTCAGGCATCATTGGCTCAACCAAACAGAAACAGTTTGTCGCCCGGTGGGAAATGATATACCATGAAATGTTGCCTGTGGCCAATCTATTCCGAAATATCAGTGGTGTAGGAAGACTAAACACTGAGCTGCATCTCAACTCTGAATTTCGAGCCCCTGTCACCAAGGCATTGAATGGAATGGTGAATGATATAATCACTTACATCAAGGAAAATGAAAATCCTGTCACTAGTGCTCCCAACCAGAAGCTACACAATATTTTGACACAGGAAGTGGCTACAGAAGACATTAAAAATGATCTGCTGCAGTTCCAGAACAACAGTGCAGAGCTCTACAGAACGTTTCGAACGGAAAGGTTCGTTTTAAAGTGTCGGTCTCTTTTTGACACCATTCACAGAAATAACTTGAAAACATTCAAAACTCTTCGCTTGAAAGACAAAACTGCTGAAATAAAGCAAAAAATCAAAAGAAACAACTTGCTCAGGCTCAAAAGATTTTTGATATTGCAAGAGTAAGAGGCTATGATGTGGGGCATCTCTTGAAATATGACTTGATTGAAACCTCCTACCTTTTTAATGCTGATGGTCTCATGGTGAAACCAAACAAAAGTGAGCTCTGCACTGAGCTGGAGACTAAACTAAAAGACAATGACTACCTTAGTTCTCCAAGGTGGACAGAAGATGGATCTGTCTATATTGTTGATGTAATGGCATGGCTTCGTCACTTGCGCACATCCTCACTTACAACATTTGCTGAACTCTGCATTTCATTTGTGGACATGGTGAATCGCATGGCTGTGAATGCTAAGAGGATTGACTATGTATTCGATGCATACTTAGAAGATTCAGTAAAGGGGGGTGAAAGAGCCAGAAGAAGTGTCTGTGCCCTGATTGAAATCAACATCTTGAAGAAAGACACACCAATTCCTGTCTCCATGGATTCATTCTGGGCTTCCTCTAGCAACAAAATTAAGCTTCAACAGCTATTGAAAGACTTTATTCTAAACAACCCTAAGTCTGGAGTAGACATTGTAGTTAGTGGCACGGGCATTGCAGGAAAATCCGACGTAGAGCCATGCATGGCCATCATTGACAACGCATTGCAAGCGGTGCGAGACTTAGACATCAACATTGAGGAAGCAGATGTGAGAATGATACCTCATCTGCTGCATGCTGTAGTTGATGGAGCCACCACGGCAGTAGTTCTTTCCAATGACACTGATGTGCTCGTTCTCTTACTGCATTATTGGAAAATGGTACATGGCCATGGATTACGAGAACTATGGATGCAAGTCGGCACAGGAAAATCAACAAGATACCTCCCTGTCCATATTCTTGCAACAGAAATAGGAGAGCCCCTATGTAAAATTCTTCCTGCTCTTCATTGTCTGACCGGATGCGATGCAACCAGTAAATTCGGTACTAAATCAGCAGCACTGAAGGCAAACCCAGAGAACTATCTCAGTGACTTTGGCAAGGACATAACAAACATCAATATTCAACTAGCGGAGGAATATCTAGTACAGGTGATCAAACCAGGGTCATCGCTGAAGTCATTAGATGAACTAAGGTACCACCTCTACCATTTCAGCAAGAAAACTATCATTGACTTGCCTCATACTAGTCAGGCCACTGAAGGACACATTCTTAGAGCTTTCTACAATACTTATCTTCAGTTGCATTGCCTTGATGGCCCAAACTTGGATGCTACACAGTTCGGTTACATTCAGGATGATGAACTGACGAAACCAAATCAGTATTAACAACTGCTCCCTGAAGACTTCCCAATGCCATGCAAATGCAAAATTTGTGCAACTAAGAGTTGTTCTTGTAGAAAAGACAATTATCCATGTTGCCCTTACTGTAATTGCCAGGTTTCAGGCGTTTGTAGAAACACATCTCACTAGGTGCCCTTAGAAGGGTGTTTCTTGTCTTGACCTACATCAAGTCACAGCAACAGTCAATCAGATTGTTGGTTACAATAAGAGCAGCTTTACATTTGTTCTCAAATTTCTAAGATAGGAAAAAAGAACGGAATTGCCAGATATTTTTAAATTTATGATCATATGGTGATGTTAACAAACTTCTGTAAAAAATCAGCTTTTTTGTGAATTTTGACATTTTTACCAAATTTCAAATCGCTACTAAGGGGTTAATAAGAGGGATATATTGATACAATTTGTTTTAAAAACTGACCCTGCTACTGCAGTCTTAGAATATATGAATAAATCATATCCATGTCCTTTCGTTATTTTTGAGGTTGTTTTTAGTTTTCAGGGTCCCGGATTTTGGGCTACGCCCTTGTGACGTCATAATTTGACCCCTCATGACCTTGAAACTTAACCAATGAAACTAAAATTAGTTTTATTTTAAAGCCTGTTCTATGAGCTTCATTTTGAGTGGTCATTTTATAGAAAAGACGCAGAACTCAGGAAGATAGGCCAAATTAAGTTTCCCCCACCCCCAAATATTCGGTTTTTTGCAAAGTGCCGACTTTCACATTTAACCCTAATTTTCTCACTTGCTGCCATGATCCAGAACGTCTACCCTTGCTCAATTGATGTATCTCATGACCCTCTATCAAAATATGGATAGTAACTTTCTGGACCTTTTTGTCACGCACAAGCCTCCCAGCTCCTGTACTATATGTCGATATAATCAAGATTCACTCGATCACTGTATCAAAACTTTTGGCGTGTGACGTCAGCCCACTGTTTATCATCTTTGCCTTTCTTCCACATGAGTGTCCGTCCACCTCCTGAAACCTCACCTCAGGTTTTGCTACTTGACAAATCCAGTCAGGCGGCGGGCCGCCTCCTCGATGGCTTATAAGATTGCGTGTAGCGAGATATACTGCCTCGAACTTTACATAATTCAGGATCTCAGTAGTGGTCCTCTCTCTCTCTCTCTCTCTCTCTCTCTCTCTCTCTCTCTCTCTCTCTCTCTCTCTCTCTCTCTCTCTCTCTCTGAGCTTTGAGTTTATGTTTTAAATATATATATATATATATATATATATATATATATATATATATATATATATATATATATATATATATATATAAATAAACACACACATAATATATATATATATATATATATATATATATATATATATATATATATAAATAAACACACATAATATATATATATATATATATATATATATATATATATATATATATATATATATATATATATATATATATATATATATATATATATATATATATATATATATATATATATAAATACGGTGTATGTGTAACTAGTCTCACGACCCAACCGAGCAGGCATTAAACATGGACGAAACTATAACAAACATTATGTAGTATAATCGGTCACATTTCTAAGGAAATTATGTTAAACATGTAATAAAAAAATATCCAGCTTTTAAGCAATGGCTGCATATCCTCTCATCTTCATCCCACCCCCCCAAAATGCCAGAGGGCTTAGAGGCTTCATACTGCAGGTGATGAAAACATTTTTACCCTCAAAACTTTTCCAATAACTCATTACCTCTCCGAGGAAATCCGGCAGTCTAGAGAACTGGGATTTCTTTTCGGGATAAAAGGGAGAGGCGATTGCCCAAGGAATTTCGAGCAGGGAAGTCACGGAAGGCCTTAGAATTACAAACTGCTCTTGGTTAAATAAACTCCTTGTTTAATGGTCCCATGTTATTATGCTTTGAGAAAATACAATGACCATCTAAAGGGCAGTTTTTGGAAAAAGTACCCTATGGATTTCCTAGGATATCGTTTTCATAATGTTTTTTTTTATGAGGGGTCCAGGAACAGCGGCAACGTGTTCAACTCGTAGTTTACTTGTAGCCTCAAATCTGCTGATAATATCGATTCTGTCTGATGATGATGTGATCCCATAACCAGGGGAAAGTGATGCTAATGTGAAAGTTCTAGGTTTGAAATTCTGAAGGGAAATGGGACACAAAATGCTGGTTAGAAAGAATGCTGTTTTGAATTTAATTGTGTAACTATAAAATTGCCAAACTGTTATCAGTATGATCATTCCATCATAAAAGAATGATTCCAGCACGGAAAAAACAAAGTTTTAGATTTCATCAACAATACTTGCGATATGGAAATTCTAAAAGAAAATATAAAAATGTGCAGATTTCTTTTAGTAAAAATGATACACAGATTCTAACTCTGAATCTCCTTCACAATTTAGAGACATCTATTATACTTGGCCTTTCTGGGCAGGCAGTGCATTCCTTAAGATAGCGTCGTTTCCGATTTCTTCATCTTGCCGAAAAATTCTATCAAGCAAAATTGGCCATTTGAGTGAGAAGACGGAATAAAGAGGGAACGATGAGACCTCGCCAATGGAACGGCGCTTCCACACAAAGACCGCCACATGAACCCGTATTTCTCTCTGGCGGCGCTATTGCATTGTGGGTAAAGCCGCAAGGGTCTTTGGTAAGACTTCATCGTATGTGTGAACCCCAGTGGGGGTGGGGGGCGACTGCCATAATATTATCAATCAGGACAGACCCCGTGGAAGGAGGAAAATTGATAATCCTTTCGAATGGACGGGGTCATTTTCGAATATTTAGATTGAAGGAAATATTGTATTGGGCTGAATAACTCAGAGCAAAAACAAGACAGAAAAAGACACTGCGTCCAAACATCTGACTTTCTATTTCCGAAGCCGAGCAACAGATTCCACAGAACCAATGCGAAACAATTTGTGGTGCAGAGGAACAAAAATGATTTCAATCAGACTTCGGCTTTTCATTGTATCTTATTCTGGGTGTAAAAAGAAGAAAAGAAAAGACTCATGAGCTACGATAATAAAGAAAGTTTTTACTTCATGGTTAACAAAATTGCATATTTGCACTGGAATCATTTTAAATACACTATTTTTCAGTACTGCAGGAAATATTTGTGAATATATTTAAAATAAATCTCTGTTTGACAAGTCAGGTACTTTCATGTCTAGGGAAAAGAATATATTCGATAGTAAAACAAATACCTTTACCCCTCCTCTCTCTCTCTCTCTCTCTCTCTACTGGGTGCCTGAGGTAATGGGAATTCAAAACGGATCTCGCCCACTGTTGGTTGTCACAAAACAGACATAAAAGCCCACAGTCAAATAAAGAAAGATGAGGGAACAGTGTACACTGGCATTTAGCCACAAAGGCACACAACACAATTTCTGATCCATGCTTAAGTTACCAGCAAGGGTGAGTTAGGTTCTCATCTGTCAGTTCTGTTGAAAGTAGAAAGTTTATACACTATCCAAACTCTAAATTTTTCAATCATGCGTGAGATGATGATAAGGAATAAGTGGTGTTTAAAAACAGATTCACATATATGAATATATAAATATGTTCCTAAATGATAACAATTTTATACATATACACATAAATGATAAAGTTTGTGATGCTTCTCAGAACTGTGTAGTAAAATGAACCATAATTCTGCGTGCAAAAAATAATTGATATTGCTTCCATTTAGGAAAAGGCGGTTCCTAATTTCCTAATACTTAAAAGTGAAATCATAATCACATCTGGATTCATTGCAACCGTGTCATCAACGTGTCACCTGCCCCAAGTGATTGTCATGAATTACTGCATGACCAAAGTAACAGCAATATGAAGCTGTCACTTGTATATGGGAGTTCTTTGAGGCACAGGCTGAATAACCGGAGGCAATTACAAGAGGAACTAGTCTATATTCGTCAGTACGCACGCACGCATACTCACTTGCAAATTACGAATTGATCTGCAATATTGATCAGCCACTTACGCACGGAGCTCTACCGCCCCCCGGTCTCAAATAATTTTGTGACGTGAAATATGCGGTAACTGTACTGAACCATTACTATAACATATTCCAATCCCAAGATTCATATTAGTATTCATGCACACCAAACCACACGCAAGTAAAATACACATAATTTTAGAATAGCCAATCACAGTTGGTTTTTCGATCAGCAATCTCTGTGAATGTTGGGTATGTGGAAGGGTGACCAATATGGAAATTTATGTCCTCGGTAAACAAGTCCCCAAAAATGAACTAAGGTAATAGCATCTAGAAAAACGGCAATGGTAGTCCCCGGAATTTATATAACCTTCTGCTTTCCCTTTATTTGATTCATATGGCCATTACATATATATATATATATATATATATATATATATATACATATATACACGCACACATATATATATGTGTGTGTATATATATATATATATATATATATATATATATATATATATATATATATATATATATATATATATATATATATATATATATATGTATATATATATATATATATATATATATATATATATATATATATATATATATATATATATATATATATATATATATATATATATATACATATACATAAACATAAACATAAACATATACATATACATATATATATATATATATATATATATATATATATATATATATATATATATATTTCTTTGGAGGGATGCCTTTCCCAAGCTAACTCGACCTCCCAGCTCCTTAGAAGGAAAAATAATAAAATATAACTTTTATGCTTTAAGAGAAATTAACATAAAACTGAAACTGTCTCAGTTTTCTCAAATAAATACAATTTCTTTTCATCATACTACTGACTGCCACGAAGGCGATGGAAAAAATTTGTTCATTCATAATATCTTAATTACGCTCTGGAATCCTCTGTTCTAGGAACGAAGCCGCTTGGAGACAAATCTCTGCCACAGGCTAAGAAGAGCCAGTGAAGGGTGCTGACTTGAGGAGAGAGTTTGCGGGCCCATAGCAACTGACCAGTGGCCCTTCCACTGCCATGTGGTTGACTGGGTTAAAGAGAGCGTGCCAACTATACGCGGGCGCAATCATAGAAAATGGAGTGTCAGAAGGAGAATGGGAAGTTAATCCTACGAAGAGATAAAAGGACTGACAACGAACCATGAGATGCAAAACTCACAGTAGAGGCATTCTGGCTGCAAACCTAATCAGGCTTGCCTTTTGATTTTCCATTCCTTCTGGGCTAATCCCTGAACATGTGGCTTGTTGCCCAAGCCAAGAGTGTTTCTACCAGTGCAAAGCCCTTTCAACTTTCCCTCCATTCTTACCTAAGGTGAAAGATGACCCTCCAACAAAGGTAACTTAACCTGAGAAGAGGTTATTCTTTACCAGTCACGAACCTATTATCCTTTTATTGAATTTCCATTTCATTTCTCAAAGCACAAATTCCCATGTCCGACCTGCCTTTGTTATTGCAGTACATTGTTGGCAAGTAAGTGTGATTCAAGTGTCACAAATCAAGATACCTTGGCACCTTCTGTGCACCTCTTGATTTTTCTTTTGATTATGTTATTTCTTCCATCACATAAATTCGCGCATTCTCAACTGCAGACGGAGATGCTTGCTGTGGAAACTTCCTTTGATTGTGCCCTGCTTGCTGTGGTCCTAACCACAGTTACGAAACCTACTGAGCCATTGAAGAGGATTTCTTTGATGCCCTGCATCTAATTATCGTTAACATAATTTAGTGATTTAGCAGGACTCTGTCTTCCCTGCCTTATTTAGTCGCTGTTCTTTTGATATTGTTGTTAATGTAAATATAAGTAATTTTAAAGCAAAACTAAGTGTTTATCTGTAACTTCCCCAACTGAGTAATAGCCTTCAGCTCATCCCCCCCCCCTTTTTTTTTTTACAGTTGCCTGAATCTCAAATAGAAGTCAGATACAAGAAAATTCCCACGGTAAGTGAATTCCCACGGTAAGTGAATTCCCACGGTAAGTGAATTATTCTCACACAAATGCAGAAAGGTAATTTTCCCTGCTCAGATTTAGGTTCCCTCAAAAGCAAAATCGTAATAGTGCCGACCGAATTGACAGATTTGCAGCCTGCACACTGCACCCTGGATCCTTACCCTGCTGTAACTTACAGCTACCAGCTACTAGCCACACTAAAGCTGGATGCAAGACAAGAAATGATCCTCAGCATAAAATTATAAGCACACAATCAAACGGAGTTTCTCAGTGTAAGTACGGTGTTATTTTTATTTCTTTAGATTAGTTGCAACCGAAATTGTGACTGTAAAATTTGTCAGGGAACAGAGAGACCACATGCATGCTCTATGAATATTTTCATAAAGAGGAGACAGTGCTGATCTACCGAGAGATAAGCTTTGACGCTATCACACGTTAGCTTGCATGATTCAATGTTAGACTAGCTAGGTGGTGAAGTGTTAACCAAAGTGATACCCCCGGAAATAGTGCATTATTTCCTTCCCTACATGCTCTGGACAATTTACCATCCACCATTTTAGACAGGCAACACCATAAACTGGGCGATGATTCCAGACCGCCAGCAATTTTGTCACCTGCTCTCTCTCACTTTCAATTATAGTAGGAACACGCTAGGATTTAAATTAACCTTTTAACACTTTCACAAACTGTACTTGGAAAATTTAGTATTTACGAGATTCATTTTAATTTGTTATGTGCAGAAAACGTCTTTAAAACCTGTTCTCTAATCATTCATAAATCCATGCGAACATGAAAATTTTTGCTTGTGTATTTCAGAGTAGCTAGGAGAAGGGAGAAAGGTCCCAAAATTGTTTGTCCATTCCATAAAGATCTTGCGTGCCCTTTTTGCTCAGACAGTCACTGGGTTTCCCAAAGGTGCCTTCCCCACCAAAACAAACCCACTCACATTGACTCAGAACAGTAGGGTAAACACACATACCTCATGATCACGTGCTAGTCATGTCAACGTAGAGTAACCGCAATTTCTTCGTGCATGTGATCTAGGCAAGTAAATGCAAGTGCATGGTAGATTTAAGATTTGTAGTAGTAAACTTTAGGATGCATCTTAATTTTCTACTTCATACACAATCGTATTTGTGTGCATCCCAAAATACTGCTTCCTATATGCCTTTAACAACTCTATTTTGTAATTATTACATACACGTTAACCCCTCTGTACCATTACCAAGTTCCTCTCGCCAAACTCCAGGAACCCTTTTCCCTTTGAGGTTTATGCAACCCATTTTAATAATTTAGTGTTCTTACCAAAATCGAGCCTCTTGGACTAACCCTGTATCAAGGGCTCGCAACATTCCTTTACAAAAGAGAAAATCCACACCCAGAGTGCAACAACCAAAATTACGTTCTCCAGAACGCCTTAACTTCATACTTTAGCCGGTCTCATCAGTGCGCAAGTAAAACCGAAATTTGCATTCTTTTGAAAAATCAAACTCCACATTCTCTGAACAAGAACCTTACCGTTCCCTGGAATGTCTTAACTTCACGCTATAGCCAGTCATGTCTGTGCCCACGTAAAACCGAAATTACGTTCTTTTGAACAATTAAACCCCACTTTCTCTGAATGAGAACAACCTTACCTTCTCTGTAACAAGCTAAACCCATTCCCTGTGAACAACCCTACATCCTCCAGGACCAACCAAAACCTGTTCCCTGCGAACCCTACATTCTGCGGGACAAACCAAAACCATTCCTGCTAACAACCCTACGTCCCCCAGCACAAACCAAAGCCATTCTCTATGAACAAACCAATTTTCTTCGGAACAAAGCTTTAACTTTAATCTGTGCTTGAACAAAACCCAAAATCCTGTTCTATCTGAATAAACCTACAAAATCTCGGAACAAAATCTTGGAACACACCTAAACCTTGCACAAATAGCCGGCCTTGTCTGTGTACAAGCAAGAAAGAACCTGTTCTTCAGAACAAAACTCAATCGTTCTTCAGAACCCCACCCATACCGTGAGTGCCACATATCAGGCCCTCCGGACCCCTGGCACCCAAGTGCCAAAACCACAACCATCATTACTGTGTATATGAACACAACCAGCACCGTGCCCTTTGGCATCGAGTGCCACCAGTGTATCCTTGGCCTTAATTGCTTTCAGGTAACCCCTTTTGGTCACATCACAGAGTGCACCCACTCACTCCAAGAAATGCTCTCAGTGCCACCCTCTCCATAGGGAGCACTCTCACAGCATTCGCAGGCACTCGCCCAAATTACTGCCCTTAATATCAGGCCGATGGCATCCATCTCCTCCCTGTGGAACCAACCCATTCCCTACTAGCCTAATTCTCTAGAACACCCTCACACTTAGTGCCAGTGCCACCTTACCAAAAGGGACACTTATTATAGCTGGAGCCCAATAAGGCCACCTTTTCACCTTACTTTATACTCTGCCGGTTCAGAATGCCATTTCCATTCTGTGCCCTTTCTGGCAAGACACTCATTACTTATTCATCTGTGCCTGAACTGCACAACCTAGAGGCACTACCTTCCCATGCAGTGCCATTTTGCACTGATAACCCAACCACACCAAATCATCTAGATTAGTTGAAATATTCAACTCTTAGCAACACAGCAAAATGGCCACCTACAAAGAGGCAGTTGCTGTCTATGAGTGGTGTGGACGGGAAATGGCTATACTGGGCACAGGTTACAAGAATATATGAATACAATGCTAACTGGTTGGCTAGAAAGACAACCCAAGAGCCAAGCCGAGAGTGGAACCCGTCAGAAGCATCCCTCCAAAAGAGATTTCAGTAAGGCATATTGCCGTGTGTGCAAAACCTACAGCCACACCAGGAATTACTGGAAGAGCCCTGCAAGAACCACTCAGCCAGTGTCTAACCCTGGGCCTCCTCCAGAGCCAGTGCCATTGCCTACACCTGCTCCAGCACCACAGCCCAAGGGCTGGGCTGCGAGGAAAGGGTGGATGTGGAGGTTCTGCACTGTGTAGTGTGTGCGGGCATTCCCAGAATTCCATCCAGTGTCCCAATAGGTCAGTATCATCATAATTCTCTTTACAGGAAGTCCTAGGACAGAGGTTCCACCATGTTGCTTTCCTCGATGAGGAGTCTCTCTTTGCCCATTGGCGGGTAAAACTCCTGGCCGACAAAAAGGCCAAGGTCTCCCTCACTGAGTGACGTGCACTACCAAGGGCGCCCAGTCAGGGAGGATGAAGAAATGACCTTCAACTGGGTAGATGGCATCACATATACTGTCGCCACAATCCTCCTAAAGGTTAGAATGCCCCTAGGGGAAACTGACCACACAATAAAAAAGTTCCTCCTAGGAGTGCTGGAGAGAATTCACGAAGTTACGACACCATCCTAGACCATGACCTCTTGACGGTTATCTTCCATGGACACCAATCCCACTGCCGGGTAAATTAAACCTGTGCAGACTGCTCAATGGGCCCAGGTCTAAGACAGAGCCAGGGCCAATGCCCACATCACCTTCGCCTCCAGTAGACGAGCTAGTGCATTGCCTCGAGTCAGTGCCCCTGCCTGACCTGTGTAGCGATCCGTCTCATTTGGTCGTTGCGCCCTTCCTTCCAGGAGTGTACTCGTCTTTGGGTGAGCAATATATACGGTATATATATACATATATATATATATATATATATATATATATATATATATATATATATATATATATATGAAGATGGGTACACTCCTGGAAGGAAGGGAAGCAAATCCCATTTCTGGAAAAAAGGAAGAAAAGTAGGTTTGCCAAAGGTGGAATGGGAGAGGTAAGCGTGGCGATGCACAAACAGGGAAGGAAACACAAAGAAAATAAAGGAATGCAGTAAACAGAATAAGATACAGGGGGAGTTCTCGATACCCATGAAGGTACTGTCAAAAGAGAGAAGATATCGCGACGGAAGCAGGACTAAAAATGAGAAGAAAATACTTGCAAATGAATACAGTTTCCTCGCACATGCAAAGCGGGGCTGAAAATCCTTGTACCAAACATCCCATGAAATTCCTTTGTAAGCACACCCAGATACGCAAAGACGAGGTGAAAAATTCAGCTGAAAGCAAGTATAGAAAAATACTGGTGCATTTAACAACATTCCACATCAAATAATAATCATGGAAAATGATAACAATAACATGTAGCTCAGGACATGAAAATCATGTTTCAACTATTCCGACTCATAACAGAAGGACAGCAGGGGAATATCAGACAAAATACTCCGAAGTTCCTGGACAATATTTTGATTTATGTTCACATCTAGAGCTGCTCTCGTTAAGACAGTGGATGGTGCCATCCATTCTTTTATATGGAGCATGTATCACAAACAGTCGTGGATGCACTGATGTGATTCTACTATGTAAATGAACATTACCAGCTGAAATCCCTGCCAAGTGAGGTCAGGCATCTTCATGATTGCATATCAGGACACGCAATAGGTGTTCCTAGCAAATGACTCAGACCTTAGTTAAGAACAGATCATTCTATTATAAGGCAGTTCATTCATTTCCTAGTTAAATGAAGCAGATTACTGACATAGGATTCAATCTGTCTGTCTGTCTGTCCAATGTTCCGGTGGTGGAAGCAATACCTCCCTTGCCTCACTGACCCCTGATTGCGGATTCGATCTCCTGTGAGGAGAGAGCAATCAAGTCCTTTATCCTCTATAGCACAATGGTGCTTCGTTTGCAAGATAATTCAAATTATAGCCTGATGATTATTCGATTGAGAGAGAGAGAGAGAGAGAGAGAGAGAGAGAGAGAGAGAGAGAGAGAGAGAGAGAGAGAGAGAGAGAGAGAGGAAACAAAAATAATAATATCGACCTTTAGTCCGTGAAGGCATGCATATAAAAAATCTTTACCCACTGAAGCTGAATAGTTTGAGATATCCAAAGGATATGATACCCTCTCTCTCTCTCTCTCTATCTATCTCTCTCTCTCTCTCTCTCTCTCTCTCTCTCTCTCTCTCTCTCTCTCTGAAATATCTAAGGTACTTTCCGCATGAATTACTATCTGAGAACAACTAAATTTTCTCAAAAAGAATTTGCGATCAAATGTTGTGAAAAGCGACATAAATTGGACGTTTGGTCAACATGCGTCAGCATCGTATTTATCTGACCGCCCTGACGCCTGAGAAGTCTCGTGAGTGAGACGCCTTCCTATGAAATGAGACACTTTTTTTTCTTTTACGAAAAACAACCTAACTGACGTTATGAGAAACCTTAAATTTGCGTCACTATATAAACGGGAGAAAAAAAGGACGCTTTCAAGACTTCCGCATTTTGCGGAATACGATTGGAATACTTTGTGTACTTGATTTAAAACAGTTTTGATGTGAATTGCATTGCCACGGCGATGACCATTACCAGAGTGGAAGAACAATGCACTCCTTATTTCATGATCAATGCTTTTATTTCTGTCCCATTTCATTTCCACTTGTATATATTTGGTAACTATCGAATAAAGTTGAACACTCATAATTTTGCTTTTTAACTTCCTTCCTCTGCCATTCTGCATATACCGTATGAAGCTTTAATCTTTGAAGAACCCTTAATTGAGTCATTTGAGTAACAAATCTACCTTCTCAATTTTCTATTCACAGGACTAAGGAATTATCATTCATACATTGCATTTTCATAAGGCCTGATTTATGAAATTAAAATCGTGTAATTTTAATGATAAAAATAGACAGTATGAGAGTCCCTTCAGGGAGATGTAATTATGGACCCATGACTCGATCACATTTTAAGTTCTCCGGAATATATATTTCAGACAAATGAAAAATAGTAAACCCATCGACAGCATCAGTATCACCGGAAATAGATGAGAAATGATGTAAACCACTGTACAGATTAGTATTGCTAAATGGAAAAGCAATGAAGTAAAAAGATTCTAAGAGAAAAGTTCTGTAGTGCAGCATGTGGAGGATAAAAGTCCAAATTGGTGTTAATGGAATCCCACATAATATGGAAATGGACTTTATTAGTAAATGGACACTAATGTAGTTTCCCTTTAGTGGATTATCCCCACATTATGTTTTTTCGTATCTATGGACGTAAAATTCACCTTCATTCGTCCATTAAGTTATTTAAATAAACTCAAAGCCATGAGTTGGTAACACTGAATTATTAGTTCAAAGAATGCTCATAACTACAAAATATCCATGTGTGTAACGTTGACTCATTCAGAAAATAACAAGTTGAATACTGCGGTAGACACTGCGGCAGATGTTAGCCTGATCTCCAGGGTCCAAGTACCAGCCGGTGCCATGGTTGACGAGAAAACCCAGTGGGAGATGAAGTGGACAGAGGGCCACACCATTACCGTTCTCACAGTCAAGCTCCAGGTCACGACACATTGGGGCACACTACCCCACCGCCTTGGCGTGGTGGGTGGAATTCGGCCAGGAGTGGACTTCCTGTTGGGTCAGGACCTCCTCTGGGGAAGCCATTCACCAACGCCACTTTGTAGCCACACTACCTCCTCCATGGAGGCCCAGACTATAAGAGAACCCAACGAAGAAAACCCACCTTCCACCCACCGAAGTGGTCAACAGAAGAGGCATGCACCAAACCATTCTTGGCCTAGCCCTCTCCATTCGCGAAGGGTCGCCCAACAAAGAGGTCCTCCCTCTCCCCGAAGAGACATTCAGGAGGAGCAGTGCTGCTGTAGGATGTGTAAGCGGACAGGCCACTCCACAAATTGGGAGGGCTGCCCAAGTAAGCAACGCCCAGCAGATGCCCCCGAGCAAGACTCTCTGAGAGGCTCTGATCTCCAGCTGGTGCAGGAATCTCTGCTGACCCTCAACCGCTGCCAGTGCCACTTGCGAGCACTGAGCAGTGCCATGCTCCGTTCGGCACAGACATTGAGCCACCAATTAAGGAGGGCCCTGAGCCTGGTCCAAATCATGGGGCGGATCCTCCTCCAGCGCCAGGATCCCTCATGGCACTAATCATGGCAACCGGAGAGCCCCTGGTACCTGGCACTTCTTCACCAAAACTGTCCCCAGGGGATGAACCCCTGGTGAACAAAACTGTCACACCTTCTCTGGGAGACCAGGAACTGGCCTCCTCGGACGCAGAGGTCAAGATCGCTCTCGCGAAGGGCTGCCCAACAAAGAGGTCCTCCCTCACCCAGAAGAGACATTCAGGAGGAGCAGTGCCGCTGTAGGATGTGTAAGCGGACAGGCCACTCCACAAATTGGGAGGGCTGCCGTAGTAAGCAACGCCCAGCAGATGCCCCCGAGCAAGACTCTCTGAGAGGCTCTGATCTCCAGCTGGGGCAGGAATCTCTGCTGACCCTCAACCGCTGCCAGTGCCACTTGCAAGCACTGAGCAGTGCCATGCTCCGTTCGGCACAGACGTTGAGCCACCAATTAAGGAGGACCCTGTGCCTGGTCCAAATCATGGGGCGGATCCTCCTCCGGGGCCAGGATCCCTCACGTAACTAATCATGGCAACCGGAGGCCTGGCACTTCTTCACCAAAACTGTCCCCAGGGGATGAACCCCTGGTGAACAAAACTGTCACACCTTCTCTGGGAGACCAGGAACTGGTCTCCTCAGACGCAGAGGTCAAGATCGCTCTCGCTACGGTTGTCGCAGCAGCTGGAGTAGGGAGCCCTCCTGTAGCTTCTGAAGTTACCCCCGACTTCACGCCCACTAGCCCTTCTGGCCTTTCCCCAGAGTCGGTGCCCTCATTACCTTCTAGGTCTGACGTCGATAGGTCTTAGAGGATAATATTAATAAGTATATCTTAGTTTAACCAGACCACTGAGCTGATTAACAGCTCTCCTAGGGCTGGCCCGAAGGATTAGACTTATTTTACGTGGCTAAGAACCAGTTGGTTACCTACCAACGGGACCTACAGTTTATTGTGGAATCCAAACCACATTACAGCAAGAAATGAATTTCTATCACCAGAAATAAATTCCTCTTATTCTTCACTGGCTGGTCAGAGATTCGAACTCAACCCAAAGAAGAAGAAGAAGGGGCAAAAGAGAGCCCAGTAGTTGCAGAGCCATGAGCTCATCCTGGCACTAGTGCCCTCTTGGCACGGTGCCTTACCATCTTAAGAGTGATCCTGGCCCCTTGCCCAGAGGAGGTAGCCAGCGTGATCTCTACCAAACAGTAGCCTAGACCAGATTAAGTACATTGGAATAGTACCCTTATCACTTGCACCTTCCATCAAGCCGCAGTAACCACGTGTGAAGAGAGTCCCTATGCTCATGACACGCATGGCCCAAGACCTCAGTGATGCAAGCTTTTATCATACGGGGCAAACCTCATGTATTAACCAATAATTATCAACTGTATTGCAGAAAACCTTGTAATTTAGCTAGTTCATTGTCCCTTAACTTGGTGTTACGGCCGTGTTAGGATAAGTTAGGATAGGAGATACCATAGATTGTACCATTTGGCTAGGTCTAAAACATCACGATTGTACGAGGTAGCACGTAATAACTGTAAACACCTTAAGTACAGTTAGGATTCTATAAGTAAGTGATCAAAGCTCATATCCTCTCTAGAGTTAGGTAGATCCGTAGCTAGTTAGACTGCAAGGGACAAATCTGCTCAGGGGAGAGGAGTAACGTAATAGAGGCGAACAGCTTGCCTAGTACAGACCTTCACGCCCGAAAGGGAGTGAAGGCCTTCTTAAGAGGGGGAAGCTTTTATAAATATTCTGCTGTTCGCCCTCTCTGCATTATTTTAGTAAGAATGTCATTCTAACAAAGACGGGACATGGTCTCTGTCGAAGCTAAGTGGGCAGGGGTAGGCCGTGTTTTTGAAAAAATAACCACTTTTGCCTTACGCTGACTCGATTGACGTCAAAAGAGAGAGATCGACTTTGAGACGAAGAGCACGTGTTGTGCCCAGACTAACTTTATCCTTGATCCTCCTGTCTTGTTTTACTAGTGAACTGACAATACCCGTGTTTTTTCAAGAATCCGTATCATCAGTTGCAGTGAGCAAGCAAACCACATAAACGGTAAGTCTGAAAATTGACGAGTATCTGCTGTCTGCTAGTATTCTTCCACTGTACTTCAACCTTTTCCATTGTTCCCTTCAGCCACCATTCACGAGAGAACCTGGTATAATCATATTCTTTTATGAAGTCTAATGTATAAATAATTAACATTGCCTAGTGAAATTACATAAGCTATTCCCGTGTAGTAAGTACGAATTAGGGAAAGTTAAGTGTAAGTAAAGGTACAAGCAAGTCTTGAATCCTAGCCCATTGTTTGGGAGAGAAATAGCCTTCCTACTACTAAAACCGTGTATGACATCAACTAGTACAGACATTCGTTGCGTTATATTTTTTCTTACGGGAGCAGGGAAAATTGACTGTGTCCGACATTAACGAAAAGTTCATGTAATTTCCTTGCTATCACCACACATTCTTTATTCATTGGGACTATGAGGAAAGTAATGGGGTTGGAAGTAATTCATTTGTTACAGAGTAATCTATTATCCCAAACATAGTTTTCGACTGGCGACTAATCCAATTAAGTAATTGTCTGCCTTTTTGAGGGCAACTTAAGCTTCAATTGACAGTTTATGTGTACCTTCGGCGAAGCAGGGCTACATAAAATACAGTAATCAATTAAAAAACTCATCTGCCAAGCCCACACACACACACACACACACACACACACACACACATATATATATATATTATATAACATATATATACATACATATATTTATATACAGTATATATATATATATATATATATATATATATATATATATATATATATATATATATATATATATATATATATATATATATGTATATATATTATATCTATATATTATATATAAATATGTATATATACATATATATATATATATATATATATATACATATAAATATATACATACATACATATATATACATATATATATATATCATATATATATTTTATATATATATTATATATAATATATATATATATATATATATATATATATATATATATATATATATATCATATATATATTTTATATATATATTATATATAATATATATATATATATATATATATATATATATATATATATACATAAACGTTCAAATAGTGTTTTATGGGCCTTTTTTTATCATCATACTATACTGTTGTATTAATCTAAAAGATATTCATATATATATATATATATTATATATATATATATATATATATATATATATATATATATATATATATATATATAACCCCATTTATTTTGGTACTATTTTATAAGTTGCCAGTGTACAATATAAAATTGTTACCTACATTTTTAAAAAGGGATCATCATTCTCGTTATTTTGAACCCCATAAACACTACGCGGAAATGATAAATAAAAAAAATATCAAATTACAGTAGGCCTACGACTTATAAGGTAAGGTACTGCCGGCCTCCCCTCCCCACCCCCGCCACCCCTCCGTAGCTAATTCGGCAAAATTGTAACCAGTAAACACACTTAGGCTAGGTTACGTTAGGTTGGTATTTTTAGGTTCTTTTAGTGACCCATCACTTCCTAGCCATTTTTGCATGGGGAACCCAAAATGGTTTTTCATGCAAAAATGGCTGGGCATTGGCTTATTGGCAACTTATAAAATTTTACCTTTATTTTTATAGTTTATATTACGAAAAAAAAATTCGCCTTGATAGCATATAGCCTAATATTTTTTATAGGTAGCATATACTATTTTTTTTAGGTTATAGAGAAGACATTGTATTGATAGCATCTATTAATGAATTTTTGTTATGAAAAAACTTTGCACTGATAAATACGTACACACACATACACACACCCATATATATGTGTGTGTGTGTGTGTACGTATTTATCAGCGCAGAGTTTTTTCATAACAAAAATTCATTAATATATGCCATCAATATAATGTTTTCTCTATAACCTTTACAAAATAGTATATGCTACTTATAAAAAATAGTAGGCTATATGCTACCAGTGCGATTTTTTATCGTAATATAAACTATAAAAATACAGGTCAAATTTTATAAGTTGCCAATAAGACATTAGCCAGCCATTTTTGCATGAAAAACCATTTTGGGTTCTTCATGCAAAAATGGCTAGGAAGTGATGGGCCAATAAAAGAACCTAAAAATACCAACCTTACGTACCTAAGAGTGCTTACTGGTTACAATTTTGCCAAATTAGCTATGGTGGGGGGGGGGGGAGGCCGGCAGTGCCTTACCTTATGTCCTAATTTGATTAATTTTTTTATTTATCATTTCCGCATAGTGTTCATGGGGTTCAAAATAACGAGAATGAAGAGCTGTTTTTAAAAATGTAGGTAACAATTTTATCTCGTATATTGGCAACTTATAAAACAATACCAAAATAAATATCCTAATGAGGTAAGGCCGGGACATCGTATTCCAAGAAAGGTTTGTTCTCATCGTTTTACACTCACCCTACAGTTTTCTTCATAACCTATTAAAATATATGCTATCGATATAAATTTTCTACATAACCTGTATACGCTACCACTTTACATGTTTTCCGTTCAGATATTAGAGGCAAATAAAAAACAAACAGCTGCGAGGATTAAGTAAACAAATGCTGAATAGCCAAGCCTACACAAGTCACGAGTCAGACGACATCTCACTGCTGCAGTAAAATCAAGATTTGCTTCCTTAAATAATTATATTATGAAAAATAGCCATCACTAATTAGAATACCACAAATTTGAATATCACTAACATAGAAAAACAAATCCCTTACTTAGATATGGGCGTTCTGGTGTTGTTGCTATTCCCAGCGAGTCAATTCCCGTTTGCTTCGTCCGTCTCTTTTAACAAACTGACGAGACGCAATCGTTCAAATTTCTCCTTCATAAGGATGGTACTTTTCTTTCTTGCTTATGGCAATGGAATTGCGTGAATGCACAACACGGTAAGAAAATCCGAAAAGGAAATGCGTCACAAAGCACTAGGAAATCACTTGAACCAGAACCACACACACAAATCGAGACTGTTATTGGTCAAACCCGACGCTCTGTTTGGAACTGTTACCTACTTATATAATTTCATATTCCCGAAAATACGCGGTAAAAATATGTCAAGAAATATATAAAATATATATCTGTACACTAGTAGCACGGTACATCTGTGATAACGAGTTCAAAATATTTAGATACATAGACATATATTTACTTTTTTTTGATAATTTGTTTGATATTTATCTTAGAGAACGAAAAAGCTCTTATCGTAGAAAATGGGTAGTTTTAGCAGGATACGGAAGTAAATTTCTCACTCTCTACTACCCAGAATTAGCAAGTCCTACAAACATTGTACGACAATTTGTCGTTCAATGTCGCTCATGGGGCGATAATGAGATACATAGATACATTTTTACACTGATATTATATTTTTCGAGAGACAGAGCGCCAGTTTTTATCGTAAATAATGTGTGTTTTGGTAGGAAAGTACATTTCTCACTTCCACCTAAAAAGTCATACAGAAACTTTGCGATAATTTTTCGCTCAATGCTGCTCAAATCCCGATAAATGCGGTGAACAAAAAAAAAAACACTTAAAAATTTTCTTTTGGCAATAATATTACAGGACATGCTTATTTCGACATATACCAGTCCAAAACGGTAAAAAACTTCTTAAAAATCGATAATTCCTCGAAATTCGGCGATCGACGCACCCCTTTGCTTTATGCTAATAAAATGACCTCCGAATAAGAGTAAAGTCTATTTTGAATGAAGCTTGGCCAGTTGTTTACAGAATGGTAATATTGAACCGATGGGCCTCATTAAAAAAAAAAAAAAAATTCTACTGATCTCTTTTGTAGAATCTTTTCTTCTGCCAACTCTGCTGTCCACTCCGTTTGTTCTTCTTAAGACATTTTTTTTTTTGCAGCACTTGGCAAGATGAATACATATTTTCATTCTTCAAGGTAAATCGAAATCTGAAACGAAAGATAGACATTAGGTTGGATGCTCAAGACTTTGTACTTCCTGCATTATAACAAAAAATTAGATTTTGAACCCGAACATAATTGCAAAAATAACATACGGTGCTGCGCTGAAAGTCTGTCGAAGGACATTAGCAAGAAGCCATTACATCAGTGGACTGAATGTGCTTTTCGCGATAAGGTTCAACAACACAAGAAGCGAAGAGACGGCGTCTCTTTCCTGGGAATCTTTCGACTGGCTCAGCTGAGGTAAACGTGAATGGTGTTTGTATCACTCCCAATACAAAACAGCATAATCTAAAATGGTTTAGCGCATTTCTGCTGTTCATATTGCAAAGCATACTTCTGACACGAGGGAGTTTTTATTGTTAACGACAGACTATACAGATTTCTTTGTTAGATATAAAGGTCGACGAGCCTTTCATAAAATAATTTTTGGAGCACTGCTATGGATTCCTAAGCCAACAGAAGACGAAGAAGAAAAGAAAGGAAATTGAGAAGCCTCTGGACCACCAACAAATTTTCTTCTTCAGTGCTCGGTTAGAACTGGGAGAAGAAAAAGTTAAGTCTAATGTACAGCCGTGAGGGAAGAGGTAGCGCATTGACAGAGATGAAGGAGAGGGTGAAAATATGGAGGTAAGATGGGGAGCAGGGAGGAAGGAGGAAGTGAAAGGAGCAGGTAAGTATCTCTTTCTGCTTAAAACTTTCTGTACAAACATCGACTTTCTTGGTTCAGTTGCTACAGTGCCATCAAATCTATTTGCTGCTGACCAACGCAAACTGATCAAGACCAGATCTCCCGCTGCAGACTGCCATAAAAAAAACAATGAATTTTCAATATATGAGCTGAAGGGAAAGGCGAGAGTTGAAAGTTATTTGTAGGCGATATTTTTTTCTAAGTTTAATTTTCTGAGTATATGTATATGTAATTTATATATACTGTATATGTATGTGTATGTATAAATCAATAAATTACATGTGGACCTGTCTAAATATGTGTGAGCTTGTAAGTAAAACTATAGAAGTTAGAAGTTAATTTATACTGAACCCTAATTACCAAAGTTTGTCAAACGATCAATGTCCAGCATTCCACAGTTGCCCAATCACAGCCTTGATTAGAGGGTCGGGTGTTTCAGGCAGTAAATCAAATTTAATTGGACAGTGACAGAGGACAGGACGCGTCAGATGAAGAGATGGACCCACTGACCTGTGAGGAGAAACAGAGATTATGGACAGGAATTTATAGGACGGGGTTTGCGCGGAGACTGACAGATCAGCGACGCTCACTCAGTTCATAAAAGGACAGAATGCTTCAAACATTCATCACAGGTCGTCCTGTTATGAGTGACTGGATAGGCTACTGACAGATGCATCAACATCGAACTTTTCGGATGTTGAAGGCGGAGACAGACAGACAGACAGACAACCTGACAGAAAGAGACTGATGAGCATGTAGGCATGATTGATGTGTTTTGCACGTAGTTGGCATTTAACAATAATCTCTCTCTCTCTCTCTCTCTCTGTATATATGTATATATATATATATATATATATATATATATATATATATATATATATATATATATATATATATATATATATATATATATGGGAAAAGCATTAAGAATAATGGTATATATATTTTATATCTTTTTTGTTAGTTAAGCATTTCTGGTTAGCCCGAGATATTTTGGTCGAGTCACAATGCGAATCAGTGCCTGCGTGTTTGCGAGTCAGTGTTGAGGTAGCCTGTGGTCAGTTTCACTTCCCATGGAGGCTAAGTGTATGGTTCTTTGAACGATGCCCTATCTTCATCGGAATGTTCCAGCGACGGAAGTTGTTGGGTTCCGGCGGAGAGTTCGTTCGTGAGTTCGTTCTGATGGGTGGTTCGTAGGAGGCGTAGATTTCTCATTTTGAGTACAGGATAGACATTCGGGTCCAACGATTTTCTGGTGAAAGACCCATCTTTGTGGAAGACTTTTTCGAACTGCTCGTGAGGTGAGGTGAGGTGAGACTCTAATTTTCAAAAACCCGAATGGGTTTTATAATTTTTTTATGTTTAACCCGTACTGTTCCTTCCATATGTAATCCTTGCTTTGAATATCGTTTGTTTGCTAATTCCCATTTTATTTTTTTTAAGCCAATTGGTTTTTATTACATTTCTTGAAATTTTATTGCCGTGTATTTTTATGTGTAGTTCTGGGTCAGTAACGCGGGTGAGATCCCACATCTGTTTTTCTCTGTGCCTGTTCTGAAAATTTTTTTTTCTTTTTTTTCTTGACTTCCTCAGATACTGTGATGAGAGGCCAAATAAATGGAAGGGAACTTGACATGCCTTGACTTCGGTCATGTTAGACACTTTCGACTCTACGATGTAGAGACTTCATTAGTTAAAGTTGGTGTCACCCTGGTGTATATCAGTTGGACTTTGTTTTTGGGTTGCCATTTCTGGGGTACAGGCTTGTCCTTTCCCCATTACAACTATGATTCTTTCCAAACCACTTACCAATACACTCTTGAATAAACTGTGTTTTTATAGACATGTTTTTGCTGTTAATCCTTGACTCGCTTAGTAACTTGGTCAGAGAGAGAGAGAGAGAGAGAGAGAGAGAGAGAGAGAGAGAGAGAGAGAGAGAGAGAGAGAGAGAGAGTCAAGTGCCAGCTCGGTCTCACACTGACAAACCTCACCGTGATACCTCTCGAGGTGTCAGGGTAGCGGGGAGGGAGGCGAAATTTGGAAAATGATCAGGTACAAGGGAATTCACATTCCTACTTGGACATTCTATCATTACCCAAGACGACATTTAATCTTTATTTTTCAGTTACAAGCTTCCAATTGTAGCTTATTTCATCTCTGACATTCACAAGCAAAAGTTGTCTTTGCTTTGTGTATTTAGGAATCCCTGTTATAATGCATAAACAGTTTTTTTTATTTGTTTTATCTAATTTCCAAAGGTAAGGTGTTCTGTATTCAGTTACTATTATCAAGTATTAAAAATTCTTTGGCATAGGAAGTGGACTGCTACTTCTTGTTTTTCGTAAAACAAAAGTAATAAAGAATGATCAGCCAGCCATTAAGGCCAAAATTTCACCAGACAGAATCCTCCACCTCTCACTGCATGGCATGACTCCAACCTTCGCCTTTGCATGATAACATTTTACGCCCATTGAAAAGGTCATTCAGCATCTTCACCATGATCGCGTCCGAAGCAGAGAATTGATGGCCTTCAAACAGAATGAAAGGAGAAGCATTTACGTTTCCACTTGACTGACGAGAATGAGCCGCATCCAGACATCAGGTCTGGAAAGGACGGGGAACTGGAAGCGGTTGTCTGGTGAAGCGAAAACACCCTTTTCGGGAGACTGCCCAATTCATTTGCATGTGATGATCCCTAAAAGGCCCATGAATTTCCTTAGTTTTGTTAGATGTCGTAGTCAATTCTTTATTCATTGAGTATGTACACATGAGCAGTTGCTAAAAGAATACGTTCGCACTTTGGATGGCAATGGGGCCGAGGCTGTTTGCATGAAATTGTTTTCCCTTTCTGCCAAATATTCCGAAGTTCCTGGCTATGCTTTTTTCAATTTCTTTTTCACAAAACAGCGATATCAGTGTTTTATCTGGTTGGCCAGACCAGTGAACTGCTAAAACAAAGAAAAAATAAGACAGATGGGATGGGTATTGCAATACGGAACATGAATAAAAAGAACAACACAAACAAAATAGACTTTCTTAACAAACACTGAGACGCCATAAGCTGTCGGCCACAACCCTCCTCTGGCACCGAATTTATAACATAGCCTTCGTTCTGGGAAAGTACTGTATCTCACTACACACTTCATTGGAAAACATAAAAGACTCATTTTAAAACACTTCCCTGAAACAACCAGGAGAGGAAGGCTTTCTGGTTATCAGAGTCAATGGAAATAAACTGAGACACAATACGCTGGAAAGGACAACATGTCTGTCGCTTGCAGACCGTTTCTGCAGATATTCCTCTTATCTTTATAAAGGGAAATGTGAAAATATATCTGTTTTATACTATGAATAGGTGATAATCATAGCAATAGAATTCTTAATACGAAAGTCTTCTTGTCTTTGCCGAATAACATAAAAAGAACTGAATAAAAGATGACCTTCGATTGCATATTTAAGGTCTACATCGTTCTTTTCCAGATACAGCTAAAACTAGTCGAGAGCTTCTCCTCTTTTAAAGGAGGAGCCTTGTAACTCCTGAATAGATCCTCTTAGCAAAATATTGATAACACCAGAGGAGTCAAAATCAAGAGAAGACTACTTCGTTACAAGGATACCCGGACCACAGGGTTCAGTGATTTATAATGCAAACACATGGATTCTCTACAAGGGTTGCAACAAGTCAAGAGATTCATGGCTGGAGTAGCAAGGAAGATTTTATATTAGAGACCAAAAGGCAGCTGTCAATACTCTATGCTTATCAAAGCATAGACAACTAAATTTCTTCATGAGGTATATTTTGCTTTTTTACAATAAACGTCACAATTGCCATTCTCTAGAATATGGTTTAGGCAACAGGTGTTGAGAAAGCGAATACATTTTTGATGTCAATTAATGATTTCAGTTACATTCCCAAATAATGTTCGCGATCCCTCGTGACAACAAGTTTACTTACATTTAAAATCGCATAATCAGGCTTCAGAACACTATTTGGGCTACATAATATCTTGGTAAATATGTTTACGTGCTTCAGATGCGTAAGGCTGAAGCACTTCGCATGTCTATAGAACTTGTTGTGCCTCTTCAATTTACAATCCATCAGCAACATTGACAAGCCTGGCTTTACTGCAGTCATTAAACTTCGTTTCCCACCTGTGCCATTCCAGTTTTGCTAATTGGCCTTCAGGGTACAGATCGTAAACCGATTACAAATGTTATGATGACATAAAACACACGCATGTAAATATATATATATATATATATATATATATATATATATATATATATATAAATATATATATATATATATATATATATATATATATATATATATATATATATATATATATATATATATATATATATATGTATATATATATATCACTTACAGTTGCATTAACCCTTACCAGCCTTCCATTTTCCAACCAATTAATTGTCCTGCTTGATTGTTTCTTCCACATGCTTTACCATATAGGCTATATATATATGAAATTTTTTATCACACCATGATTTATATACAACCATGAAGCTACAAATGTCGCTTAATATCAAATTCACGCTACCTCGGGAGTACCACGATAGGGAATTATCGCCGAAGGGGAATTTATAAGTGATAAATGGATTGTACTGCTGGGTCGCGATCCCACGACACAGAACTTATCCAGCAACTCCAGTCAGCGTTCTACCACTGAGCTATCAAGAGAGGTATAAGTCAATGCCGAGTTGGCTGTGATTATTTTTCCCCTCGCAAGCGGGGAAATTGTACTGAGCCTCGGCATTAACCCACCTCCTCCATGATAGTTCATTGGTAAGTTTGGAACATGCAGCTCTTATTATGAAATTTTTTATCACACCGTGATTTATATACAATCATGAAACTACAAATGTCTCTTAATATCAAATTCACGCTACCTCGGGAGTATCCCGATAAGGAATTATCACCGAAGGAGAATTTATAAGTGATAAATGGATTGGTAATGCAATTCCAGTCGACGTTCTTGATAGCTCAGTGGTAGAACGTCGACTCGAGTTGCTGGATAAGTTCTGTGTCGTGTGATCGCGACCCAGCAGTACCAATCCATTTATCACTTATAAATTCTCCTTCGATGATAATTCCCTACGGGATAATCCCGAGGTAGCGTGAATTTGATATTAAGCGACATTTGTAGCTTCATGATTGTATATAAATCACGGTGTGATAAAAAATTTCATAATAAGAGCTGAGTGTTCCAAACGTACCAATGAACTATCATGGCGGAGGTGGGTTAATGCCGAGGCTCAGTACAATTTCCCCGCTCGCGACAGGAAAAATAAGTACAGCAAACTTGGCACTGACTTATACCTCTCTTGATAGCTCAGTGGTAGAACGTCGACTGGAGTTGCTGGATAAGTTCTGTGTCGTGGGATCGCGACCCAGCAGTACCAATCCATTTATCACTTATAAATTCCCCTTCGATGATAATTCCCTATCGGGATACTCCCGAGGTAGCGTGAATTTTATATTAAGTGACATTTGTAGCTTCATGATTATATATATATATATATATATATATATATATATATATATATATATATATATATATATATATATATATATATATATATATATATATATATATATATATATATATATATATCTTGTGGCACTTTGCATTTAGTGATTGGGAAATCTTTGTGTAACGTGATATTAGTGCCACAGAGCTCCATTGATAGCTCTTTGACTGTATTTCTTCTGATGCCCTTAGTGAACTATACTGTTTAGTGGACATTTTAAGTTTACTTTAACCCATCATTTTATGGTGATTTTCAGTATAGTCATTATTAACTTTCCTGTTCACTGGGTATCAGAAGAAATATATTCAGGAGCTATCAATGGAGCTCTGTGGCACTACTCATATCACGTTACACAAAGATTTCCCAATCACTAAATGCAAAGTGCCACAAGATTGCAAGCTTTAAAATCATGCCTTCTTAGGCTAACGCGTTAAGTAATTACGGGATAGGATCCATAGAATGTACAGGATGGGGTACAATAGGCAAGGTGGAAATCACACTAGGATTTCTTGATACCTTGACTGGATATGGCACCTGCCGGAGGGATCGACTGACTCTCAATTTGGAATACTTAAACACAATAGCAGAACACTGGTTATTGTACGTTGCTGTTACGTTACACATATAAGCACAATCAAACACAAACGAAGCGCTCGTATTCCATTATTGCTAAAACAACCACCACAATCAAAATCACAATAATCTCTGAGGGAGAAGGATAAAACTAGGTATAAAAAATTTAAGAACAGGTGGGAAATCAGGTAAAGAATAAAATGGTGAGGCCGGCAAACAACTTCCAGTCATATTGCCTTAGCCTGTGGACAAGACGTGAAGATATCAGAGCCAGATTCCCATTGCTTTCATTCCAACTTGACTGACACTGCATTGCATCAGGCAATATGCAACCTAAGGAACTCACTGGTTTGGAAAGTCTTCAAAAAAATTTCCTTCCTACCCACTCCGCCCTCCAATACGAGTCTCTAGGGATATTCTCAACGTAAACGCGAGATCTCGCAACTGAAAAAGATCGCCTTCATTTTGCTTTCTTTGTTCGGTAGCTCTTTCTTCCTGCGAGTTAGAGAAACTGCTTATCCACTGGTACGTTGTCGTCGTTTAAATGTATTAATGAATAGTCTGACATTATGTAAGATCAAGAGCTATTCTATGCATGAACTGCTTTGGAGGCTTAGACTCATAGGAAAAAAAAATAAGTAATGACTCCTTTCACCTCCACAGTAGGAAGTTTTCCCTCGGCCAGAGATGACATACACGCCAAGTCCAGACACTCGTTCTCAATATTCGATTCGCAAGAGCATACTGAAGAGTTAGGGGCTAAATGTACTGATTTTGTCTCTATATTTTTACGAGGCTTCACAATTTGCCTCACTATACAACACTTTTGCCGAGACGTTTACTCTATTTATTTACTTCTCTCTGCTATCCTGTCTTTTCGCTTTTCTTTCCCTTCGCAACCATTGAGATAATGAGTCTTTTAGTACAAACATTTGCACAAAGCAACTTCTGTTGATATATATACTGGATTAATTCACTCGCAGATTTTCAGATGTCTTAATCACTCTATCAAAATTCTTTCTTTATCAGCTGTTTATGTCATTTCTGAGTTTCTATGATTATAGAATGCTTTACATACATTTTCATTTTCTTTTCGTTTATTCTGCCAACTTCCCAAAGGAAGTCAACCAATTTTGTATTACTGTATTCAAAGGTATATCTTCATTTTTTATTGGTTAATTTTTAATAACTTTTTGCTTTACGAAACATTTTCAAAACTTTCGTTCATTCATCGTGGATGCATTTGACAAAAATGGTCATCATCAAACCTCAATTCAAATGTTAAATAAAAAAAACGAAAAAGTTTGTCATAATATTAATATTGCTTCCAATGAAACCATAAATCTTGTAATTTCCACAATGGTCCCGTGGATGAAATATATAATAAGTCCTCACGTGAAAATAAAAGGAATTGGTACCAAGACTTTCAACTTTTATTCCAAAGTCCTATTTGACTGTTTTTAAGCCTCAACGCTAAAAAAAAAATTAGTAAATACAAAGGTAGAATACATCCACCGATTTCAACAGGTGAGCGGAGTGTGTGTGTGCAAGCAACCACTAGAGTGGCGGCCCTACTGTTGGTGTAACATAGGTCTACACTACAATGAGCAGCGACAATGAAATTACCTTGAAACCATTTATTCTATATTTATTAGAGGAATATTTGGATTTTCATAAAAATAAAATTATTCAAGTTAAATTATGGCTTACTAGCAAATATTCGCCTATGCAATTATTCTTTTGTTAAAGCCAAGATTTTCTTCCTAGGCCTAGGTGCGTTAGATTTTTTTACATACTGTAAATATATTGCACTTAGCATTCACGTCTCTATATCAACAATTTCTGGCAAGAGAGCATATGAAGTTATCTACACATTCTTGCATTTCAAGTTACCTTACGAATGGAAAAATCATACACCAAAAGCGAGCAGAAAAACTTTTAAGAAAATAATATTTTATGCCAGTTAAAAAAAAAAAAAAGTGTTCCATAGGCCTTGATATCAGTACTAATAGATATTTCGATCAATAGCCATCTTCTCCATATAATTAAAACCATCACTATCATTTATTCTTCAAAAAACACGTAATCTCTACAAATAAATTCTTTAGTAACAGAGATTACATCTCAGAAGGCTTAGATTATTTGCCACATACAGGCACCTTGAGCACAGCCAGGAAACTTCAAAATTCAAAGAAAACTTGTTATAATTCCTATTCCTGTTTTGAAAATGTTGTTATGACTATGGAGTTTATTAGGTCTACTGCTATAGAACTGCAGAGGTAGTTACGTTGACCAGCCCGAGAAGCATACAGTATTAAGCGCGCTGTCACTGACGGCAATGATAACCTTATCATACCTTGCTTTGAGCTGCGCAATATTAAAAAAAAAAATCGGTTCAAATCACACAGGTTACGAATTTTACCAGTACATAAAAGGGATCATATTTATATAACCATAGGTAAAATAGTGCTAGCTGTAAATTCGCAAGCTTGTCGACAAATATGACATTGGAAACGAAAAAAAAAAAGTTTAACACTACTTGACAACGTTACGTTGAGTCCGAGATTGACAAAAAGAATCATGTCGCCTCAGATTTGAGCATAGCTGTACCATGACATCATTAAGAGATAGATAAAACTGACCTTTAGGAAGCGATGTCTCGAGACCTTACGAAATATATGGAGTTATCAATGCTGAGATTCAATATATGCCCATAAATACCTAACAGTATGTTTTTCATAACTGCAATATTACCACAACACACTAGAAGTGTGTTTTAAGTGAGTTTTATTGAGACACCTGCGATGAACATACTGTATGTAGTATACTGTATATTCGGACTAAGGTGTATTGGGAGCTATTTAGTCCTGCAATTACAGTCGTTACTCGAACACTGCCACCAAAGAGAGAGAACACAGAAGACCCATTCGACAGATTATGAACTTAAAAGGATTTCAGGAAGAGACACTACCTGACATGGATTATACAAGTTCTCAGAAGCTGTATATTTGATTTGATAATTCTCTGACTAACATGTGACTATTCATGTGCAGTCAGTAACTGTGGGTGGGGATTTTGCCAAGAATCAGAATTAACACCCCGCGCCAAACCCTTTTTTGGAAAAAATCATCTCACTGAAACGAACCACCCTCTTGTTCATAATGTCTTTAAATACATTATGCTCACAAGTTAGATAACCTGCATATTAGTTTCCTAGACTTCGTCTAAAATCCGAATCAAACTATTCGCATGTTTAGGAAAGTCAATTTAATATGGTACACTTCCATTACTTGTGCAATGACTTGAGCTAACTGTGCAGTAGTGTGAACTTGAATTCGGTATCTATAAATAGTAAGTTACTTTGAGTGGCTCAAGGTTTCATTTATATCAGTGGCTTTATGTGCCAACTGGATATCAAGCCACGACACCCATCTAAAACCTTTCCTGTTTCACAAATCTGCGTCAGTCACTTCATTACGTTCAGAAAAAAATAAAATATTGCTTCATGTCTTATAAAGATGGTAAATGTTTCTTCGCAACCCCCTGTAGAGGTGGAGGCCCCTCTCATGCCGTGTCTCATAGGTCTTATGACCTACGGGCAGGTGCATGGGAGGTTCAAACAACCAACCAACTGACTTTTCCTTTCAGGTGGTGAGTGAATCGCCTAACTTTTACTAGTTAAAATGTCCCTTGACTTAGATTCTTTTCTGCTTGAAAGGTTTGATAAGTAAAATAACTGCTTACATTCAAAGTTAAAAGCCATTTTTTTATTTTAGAATTTTGCCGTTTATGGTAATTACTTTTTAACTATTAAGTCTTGCTTTTAAAGTTTGGTGTTAAGATGGTACAGAAGTTGAATTTTTATATGTTTTTTCAAGCTTCAGAATATTTCCTGAGAGCAAAGTTATCTGAATTCCCTTTCTTATTCTAAAGATATTTAATTTACTTTGACCGGACTTCTCAACTTAAAAGGACTTCAACTCTTTAAACTGTCTTAAGATTAAATTACTTCGACAATTTATTGCTTTTAATAAAATTTAACATTTTTTTTGCGAATAAAAATTTTAATTTTGATTTTTTGAAAGCTTAACGTAAATTATAGCTTCCTTTTGTTTATAACAAGTTAAAAGTAACGTAGTTCTCAATTTAGTTTTTAACTTTACTGTTAGTGATAATTCACCCCATTAATACAATGAGCTGCCTCTGTTTTTCCTTCTATGCAACAGACAGACCTATGCTTAGATATGGCTTTTGTAGTCAAACTTAAGCTTATCAGTAATGATAAAGCTGACAGACTTTATTCCAGTCAAATTAGTTAACAAATCACTGATCCCAAAACAGCCCTGGTAAACTGACCTTGGGTAATTTTCCTCGGCAGCTCTGAAAAGTTAAGTATATCTTCGTTTAACCAGACCACTGAGCTGATTAACAGCTCTCCTAGGGCTGGCCCGAAGGATTAGACTTAATTTACGTGGCTAAGAACCAACTGGTTACCTTATTGTGGAATCCGAAGCACATTATAGCAAGAAATGGATTTCTATCACCAGAAATAAATTCCTCTAATTCTTCATTGGCCGGTCGGAGACTCGAACGCTGGGCCAACAGCGTGCTAGCCGAGAGCTCTACCCATCCCTCCAATGGAAAACTTCAGCAGCTCTGAACTATTGACCTTTAATGGTCGTTACTTTGGTCCCTCCACTAATTAGCTCTTTGCTGTGCCACCGATTGCTCTCTTGGTTTGCTTGCAAGAATTCTGATTTTTCCTTCTCTGGTCACAGGCTTTGCAAATGGTCGGTTTGTATAAGAGAAAATTGGATCTATTGTTTACGCTTCAGCTAGTCCAAGTTGTAAAACCTTATTTTCCTGACTATCAGAATCCTAGATTTGTTTTCGCATTATAATCACGATGCATTTCTGCCGCTGTCGCTTTGCATTGCAGGATGTTGACTGGAACGGGGCTGAGACAATGCAAACAATACTTTAGTTATTCAAGAACTCCAGGCTCATTGATTTTACTCCGCTTTAGTCTCTAAATATAGTAAGCGTGGATTCTGGCGTCGCTAATTTCTTCAGCTTTATGCCACACGTTGTTCCTCATTGATGGTTCAAAGTGAAATTTGGCACTAAAATAGTACAGTGTGTTGCACATATAATATCTTACCTTCACTAATAATAGCAATTGCAACGTGGTTAAGTTTTCTGGCCATAAATTCTGAATTATTCAAAGAGCATTCTAGTCTGTTTGCCTTGACCAGGTTTTGTTTTAAAATCGCAAGGGTTTTACATTATCAAGACTGATATAAGATGGCTTCTTTTAAATTACAAGTCAAATTATATGTATTATCACTTGGTAATATTACTTAAGGCTATAGTTATGGTGCTGTACTCAGTAAATACCTGAAACTACCATGGTTTAGTTTGTTCTAACTTGACAGAACTCTGTTAACTAATGACATAATTCAAGATGTTTATAGTTGAACTTTATGTAAATGTTAAAATTTTCCATTATTTTTGTCATGAATTAATCCAAATGTAAACGGTTTGAAAATCATGACCTGAGCTGTAATTGTAACTGAGTTTATATTACGTGCCGTATATACTTAAATTAAAAAAAGATATTGATAATTCTTGTCGCCAGAGGAACAAATCCCGAATCTTCTGTACAACAGAAATAAATCTTACAAGCTGAACCCTTACAAGTATTAGCTCAAAACTTCGCAGTACTTGACGAATATGAAGAACTGTATACTTTCTCTTTATTATTTGTCCCATTGGTGGCAGCCTTTATGCTAATTTTCAATTTCCTTTAAATGAAGGTCTTTATTCTTATTAAAAATAAAATCTTTAAATATGGACCACTGAGAAAGCTGCTGTGAAAAAGTGAGCGGAGGAAAGATAATTATCTTGCTATAAGGAAGGAAAGAGTTTGGGGTCATTACTACAGAGAGCTAAAGGGTGGTTCTTGTTTGAAAAAGTTAGTGACGTATGGATGTTCACACAAGGCACTAGTTGAAAACTAATCCTTAAACCAAAATAAAGCTGTTTTGTCTTTTGATTTTAATCGAAACTAAAAGTGGGAATAATCTTTTGTTACACTTCATATACTTTTAAGTCTGATAGTTTATATACGTTTAAGTTTGATAGAACAGTTCGCTGATAGATTGTCTCTGTATTTGATTAGAGTGTCTGTTAATAAGTCATGTGTGTGTTAAATCCATTCGCTGCTCATGTTGAAATTGTCTTGCGAGTGATGTAACTCATGAGAGCCAATGAAGGAAAAGTGTCAGTTGTAATAATGAGTGGTTTATCTGGGTAATGAACTTGCTGCCCCAGAAAAGAGTTGCGGTTACAAGAGATATCAATACATTCTGCTGCATTCCTCATACTGATGTGAAAAGGGCTATTTGAATATTGCAACTCGAGACTATGTATATTGTAAATTGAATATTTTTAAATAAAAAAAAAGATAAAACCTACAAGAAAACAAGGCAAAATATCATCATTGGCCTTCAACCTACCACCATAATCGTAAAACTAAAGATATCCTGTTCCGACTGAGAATTGGTAGTACTCACTTCACCAACAGGTGCCTTTGGGGGTTGGGGTGGGTGGGCTTGGACTCTGTGTGTGTGTGTGTGTGTGTGTGTGTGTGTGTGTGTGTGTGTGTGTGTGTGTGTGTGTGTGTGTGTTTATGCCAAAGACGTGGACTGGCTGGTGAACTACTAGGTTCTAATGTTGACTCCTATATTCAAATGTGATATTTGCCAATATTTGCACGGCACAGGTTTTTATAATAGAATTGGAGTCCTTCTGAGGTTTTACAGCACTCAACAAATACGACATAATTGTTTGAATGTTTTAATTTTAAAGTAATTTTTTTATACCAGTAATTGCGTTCACATCTTATATGCGCTTGTACTGAATTACTGTTTTTACTAAAGTATTAAGTAAATGATTTTATTCAGTCTTTCAAAGCTTGACTAAACTACACTTCAACTGCAATGCTTTGACATTAGGCCCAAAATCCATATCCTATTCCAATAGAAAACGAAAGCACCACACGTCAAAATTAAACAGGAAATATCAAAAGTCACGAAGTAAAATATATAGACGTGACTCTGGCTGTATCTGATGTCTTCATACTTGTCACGGGAGTTGTTTCTTGACATAACTGGAGAAAGACTTTGTATACCAGACAGCTGTTTTAGACTGACTCTCTCTGAAATTTAGGCAAATGATGTTGCAGAATGTGATGACGTTATATAACTTTTAAATATTCATGCTTGGTGGCAGATGTTGCATCCTGGAAGATATTAGTGAGCATGACGTTTATCTAAACCTGCCTAGGGACTTAATCTGTGCTCTCTGGAACAAAAGTTGTTCAACTCCATTAGATAACTCAAGCTTGTTTTGGCTAAGGCTCCGATGTTCATTCTTAAAATCTTGATGATGTCTTGGAGTCACTGAAGAATTCGTCCTTTCTGATAATACTTATCCTTTTCTTCAAGTTCCTGTTCTGAAGCTAATGGTGAACTGGATTGTGGGAGATATCCTTGTTCGCACATCTCAAAGTTATTTAACTGTATTTTATTGTAGATGCCTCTCCTTTCACCGAAATATTCAGTCATGTCTTTTCCCATAGCAACGTATTCCAATGGCGTTCACCGAAATCGTTGTTAAATAAACAGGTAAAATGTTCCAGAAAAGTTGCAGACGACTACGAGAGGTGATTTTGCACAGCAGGAATACATGCAAGGTAATCCAAGTTCTCCAGAATTTCTATTCATTTCGCATGTAGCATTCGGGTCTCACTGCTATTTTCTTACTGTAAATGTTGATCACTGGGCTTCCCTTGCAATGTGTTTTCCCTTCTACCTCGTAATTTGCTCCAAAAAAAAAAAAAAACAATTTGGAATAACCGGGGATTTTCATTTCAGTATTACTTCGAAATATGTATATATATACACACTCTTTTGGGAATCATTTCCACTATTAACTTTTGTTGTCGATTGACTGAAATTCATTTTCGATTAGTTTATTGTAAGCGGAAAATATGAGTCTTGATTATTCAACGACGATGATTATTTTGCTGGAAAGGATAAGGATAATTTATTTTATTTCCAGGAGCAGAATAATCAACAATATTACTCCAAGAACTAAAAAAAAATAGTTTAAGTATGATGGCACGATTTGTATCTGGCCGAGTAATGAAAATGGAAACACGTTCTTTTGAAACTTAAAGGAGCTGGTGTCACTTGTGAAATGATTCACTACAAATAGGCCCCTGTTGGGAGACATTGCCGTCAGTACACATCACGTGGTGCACTGTTGGCATTACTTAGGCTCTTTGTAGCGTCCCTTCGGCCCCTAACTGCAACCCATTTCACTCACTTTACTGTACCTCCATTCATATTCTCTTTCTTCCATATTGCTATCCACCCTCTAGTAAGATTGTTGCATAGTGCAACTGCGAGGTTTTCCTCCTGTTAACACCTTTCAAACCTTTCTACTTTCAATTTCTATTTCAGTGCAAAATGACCTCATCATAGGCTCCAGAGCTTTGCCTTTGGCCTAAATTCCATAGTCTATTCCAAACCATGACATTATATGACCCTCATTAACCTTGCAAATGTCTTCATTATTCACATTTTTTCTCAAGTCTTGTGCCCCCATTCACTAAAATCAAAAAAACAATTTATCTGAAAACAATCTCATTCATGTTATTTTATTCCTGAACTTTATACAGCAAATTCTTTCATTTCCACATTTCTCATTCAATTAAACCAAATGAAATTGGACGCTGCGATACAAAGCATTTAATGTGAGTACAAGGATTACAGGCCTCTAAAACTCTTCCGGAAATGCCTCTTTCATCACTCCTCCCCTCTGGAATTTTGTGGTTCTTCAAAAACAAAAACAGTAAACAAATAAATAAAAGATAAAAATAAAACAACTGGAAGGAATGGGTCAGGAAAGTTTCATTTCCTTCTCTGCTTCCTGGATTCCTCCTGTTCGTGTTTGCATTAGGAAGCGCTGTTGAAGAAGTATGAGCTGAGATGTTTCTCATTACAGGATGTGAGACTTGTCCCTCATCGATCTACAGCAAATGGTGAAGAGATAAAGTATTTCATCAGTATAGCAGACCATACCCATTCATTGGGTCGGTGATAGAACCCTAAATTTACGCCAGTATTGACCCACTAACCAATTCTACCCAACACTGCTTGTAACACTACAGGTGTAATAAACAGCAATACAAGGACACTAAGGGCGTGGACGTCTTAGAAAATTCAAGATATATAGGTGAAGGCGATTTGACAAGATTTTCATAATAAGAATAAAACTGGTGAAACTAGAGTAGGAAAAAGTAAGTTATATATATATATATATATATATATATATATATATATATATATATATATATATATATATATATATATCAGAAAGCTACAAACGTCCTTTAATATCCAATTCACTCTACCTCGGAAGTAATATATTTTCATATATGTTATCGAAGGGGAATTTTTTAGTTGATAATAAGTTCACCGTCCCGTCGTGGGGTCGAACCAGCGACGGACGAGGACTCAGGACTACAGGGACGCACTAACCCATTCGGCCACAATGGGTTAGTGCGTCCCTGTAGTCCTGAGTCCTCGTCCGTCGCTGGTTCGACCCCACGGGACGGTGGACTTATTATCAACTAAAAAATTCCCCTTCGGTAACATATATGAAAATATATTACTTCCGAGGTAGAGCGAATTGGATATTAAAGGACGTTTGTAGCTTTCTGATTGTAAATGAAACACGGTGATGTGATAAATAGTCATATATATATATATATATATATATATATATATATATATATATATATATATATATATATATATATATATATATATATATATTTATATATATATATATATATATATATATATATATATATATATATATATATACATACATACATTATATATATATATATATTCACATACACACACACACACACACACACACACATATATATATATATATATATATATATATATATATATATATATATATATATACGTATGTATGTATATATATATATATATATATATTATATATGTTTTGTGCATATGCATGTATGTGTAAAGATATTGAAATATTCGCATTTTTGCAGCAAGTCGTGCTAAAGATTAAAATAAAAAATCCAATTATGAAAACAAAATTCAATATAATATATTTCCAGTGCTGTAACAAAATACAAAGATTAACCGAATGAATTCGACAGTAACCTCAAGAAGTAAAACGAACAAAATTCCTTTTCCTTAGTAATAAAACTCGATATCGTCACGAGACCAACAAAAGCTGAAACAAAAATCGAACGCTGAACGACAAACGAATAGACTAGATTGCAAATGAATGTGATTTTGCCGGACAGTGCGAAAGCCTGGTTGGATCACAAGAGAATTTCAAGTTAGAGGAACGAACAGCAAAATGGAAATGCAAAAGACCTTTGAATAAATATGAGAGAGAGAGAGAGAGAGAGAGAGAGAGAGAGAGAGAGAGAGAGAGAGAGAGAGAGAGATTACTTGTGAAAACTTTTGAACTGTTTTGGAGTCACCGCAAATCCGGAAGGGTGTAGTTGTGGCTTCTCTGACTCAGTATGGAAAGCGTTCCAGAATAGGGCGACGCTTTCTGCTGAGAATATTTAGGAGCTCTTGTGTTGCGAGTTTGTTTCTATACATTTAATTTTTTTTTTTTTTATTCCCTGTCGTTATATCTCTCCAGACAGTCTTTTATCATGTCTTATGAAAAGATTGGAAGACGGTAGGTTAGCGAATAGAAAGTACAGCTGAGGAGGACAGGAATCGCAAGGACTACATTTGACTCTTCTTCATATTTATGAACTCTGGTCCTTCAGTAATCCTTAAATATAGAAACTACGGTATCAACTTTTCACAGGAGACATGGTCTGAACATACATACATACATACATACATACCTACATACATACATACATACATACATATATATATATATATATGTGTGTGTGTGTGTGTGTGTGTGTGTGGAATATTTTCTGTTAAAGCATAATTCCATCTAATAAAGTGAGCCCATAAAAATGCCAAAATGTAGGAAGTTAATGCTATAATTTTGGAGAACAACTGTCTCCCTCTACAGGCAGGTAATGAATGAGAAAGGAGTTACAAAAAAGTGGTATTTATACCAAGAGTTCCAGTGGTCAGCCATTACATCACTCCAGTTGATAGCTCCTTAATCTTCTTAATCGTTGGTTGGAGGGAGATTTTATCTATATCTAAGTCGTCCTTTGCTCTCATTAACCTCTGTCCACGTAGCTGTCCAGCTTCTCTAAGT